>BQNB010032531.1:0-28317 GCA_026074375.1 Tanacetum coccineum | reverse complement strand
TCATCAAAGAAATCCGAGCTTCTACCGATGCAGCAATACGAAATCAAGGAGCATCGATTAAAACCTTAGAGCTACAAATCTGACAAATGAGTAAAGTATTACAAGAAAGGGGGTTCGGAAGTCTACCTGGCTCCACAGAAATAAATCCGAGAGAGCAAGTGAAATCGATCTCAACTGCTACAGCTGATTTATCTGAGATACGCCATATGGAACATGGTCCATACGCCGTATCGAGATCACAGCACAGATTCATGTTTCCCGAAACAGTCCCCTTCCCAAGGTGACTGCACAACTACTACTGTGATGGTTTAAAGGAGGCACATGGAGCAAATATTCTAGATGCTTATGATGACATACTGCCTCTTACCTTGTTTAATTAATAACATTTGTTTTGATAAAGCCCTCATTGACCTAGGAGCTAGTATGAGTGTTATGCTATTCTCTACCTATACCAACCTTGGTCTAGGTGATTTGTCTCACACTAGGATGACCATTGAATTAGCCGATAGAACCATAAAGTAACCAAAAGTCATTGTCGCTAATGTGCTAGTTAGGATTGGCAATTTTGTTTTCCCCATTGACTTTGTCATCTTGGACATACCCGAGGATAACGATGTTCCTTTGATCCTCGAGCGACCATTCCTGTCCACTACCCATGTCAAGATCGACGTCTATAAAAGAAAAGTTACTTTAAGGGTCGGGGAAGAAAAACTGGTTTTTAAAAGCGTTAAGCCTGCCTCTAGCATAATCAAGAGGGTCTTTGTGGATGAATGAGCCATTAGGATGGAAAAGGTCGAACTTAAAGACCGGCTAAAACAAAAGTGCTCCCCAGGAGACAACCCGGTTATGTTTTTAATTGTGTGTCGCATTTAAATTGTTTGAATTTTAATTTTATATTGAGTCTATCTGCCCAGACATACATACGGCGTATCGAACCCCTCTGGATACGGCGTATGTGTCGGTACCTAATTATATCATTTCACTTCCATACAAATAGGTATGAATCAATGATAAAAAACCATAAAAAAAGAGATAGAAGAAAGAAAGAATTTTAGAGAGAGAAACTAGAGAGAGAAAGTAGAGAGGAAAAAGATGGTTGATTACCTTGTGAAAAAATACAAATGAGACCAACACTCTCTCCATGGGATAGAGAGGGGTATATATAGTTTCTTACTACCCTAGGGTGACGCCTAGGTGTAGGGTTGTTGGGTTGGCTCGGGTTTTATGCTTTAGCCCGCCACTTATACAATATTAGATTAAATTACGAGCCCGACTCCCTTTCTAGCCAATTACAACGACTAATAAATAAAGACCGAGTTTCCATGTTCGACTTAATATTTTAAGGCTAACAATCTCCCTCGAAGCGAGGTCTTTGAATCTTACTTCCTTGGACTTATTGAGATTGCTTTGTCGTTTAGTTCTCGAGTCTGTGTTTTGGTCTTTATCTTGTTGTAGGCTTGTTCCTTCATGCTTTGTGATATTTGATCTTGAGCCTTTATCATTGTCTTTCGACTTTGTCTTTTGTTCCAAGATCTTTAAATCTTTACCCTTGTTTGTCTTTAACGTCTTTGCCACCTTGCGATCTTGTGTCTTGACCAACATGCTCATACTTTGCATCATCTTGAAAACTTTCTAATAATCTCCCCCCGAAGCTTGATTTCTGAGGAGTTATCGTTAATATCAGAGTTTGCGGAAGTCTTTGTCTTTAATTCTTGAGCTTTCATTATTCTTGAATCTTGATGCTTATAGTATGTCTTTGTAGTTTGAGCATGAGCATGTGGTAATGAATCCGACTCCAGCTGGAATGAGGCATCACCATCTTCATCTTTATGTATCCTGAAATAAAACAGTTAGCAATAAAGCGTGTGGACGAATATGGCTTTGGTCATTTTTTCGTTCTGGATTTGGTTAGATTAACCTCCGGTTCCGTAGGACCGTTTTACAGTATAAATAATGTACCTGTGATCAGGTAGATTCAAAGAATCTCCTTGACAGGGTTTCCAGCTCAAAGCGTAGGGTCTTCTAACGCAGATGTATTAGATTTACCATGCTTGCTAGTTCTCATTATCGGAACGTCTCAAAGCAGACAACACGGTAAGAGTGAATCAGATAGTTACTATCTTTCTGATTAAGCCATCAATTCATTTCCTGGAACAAGTTTGATTCAAAATTGAAATCCGCTACCATCGTTTCTTTCCCCGTTGAAACAAGTTTGATTCATATAGACTCTCGGCGAGTCACTACCAGTAGTCTTGTTTGATGCTATGGCTTCAAGCAGCGATTTCCATTCGTCATTGTGAAATACTAAAGAGTATCACTCTGAATGTTCTGGCAGATTCACTAGAGACTAATGCGTTAGGACTCCTTGTAACAGCTTGTGACTTAATGTTGTTAACAAGTGTTTGTCATGGAATGTGTCCTAATGAGATTTATTTGATGATCTCTTGGCTCTAGACTCGATTAGTGCGTTTTGGTTTTTAGTAATCGGAGGCTGGAGCAGACTGCCACCTATTCAATATTAACTAACTCGGAGTGAGAAAGTCAATAGAAGTCGTGTGTATCTCCGTGACAAATGAGACAAGTTTCTGTTGAGAGAAACCCGAATAGCTGGGAAGGGTTGTGCATTGCATCACTGGGTCTATGATGTCGTCTTCAATGCCAGCAATCAACATTGTGATTCTGACAACATATGTATTGACCCGGTTTCTGCCTAAGTTGTGTGGACGGCTACTTTCTTTACACCCTTTATCTATACATTTCTTTTTAATTCTTCAACCCCTTCAATGCTTACCAAGACGTCATTATTAACACCTTGTTGTGATTGTTCCAGTGTTAACTCAATCTTAGTCGGCATTCTTCCCTTATACACATTCATCTCCAATCATACCTAAGGACTGTTATTTCTAACTATGGAGTATCCTTGGGTAGTAAAAAAATCACTCGGTTTCTGGGTTGGCTAATAGGACAAATTCCTAACCTTTAAACCTTATGACTTCAGAATCGTCGTGAAATAAAGATGTTGTTGGGTATAAGATCGAACCATAAAACTGTTTCCGAATAGCACTTTGAGTCTTTTAGATCACATTTTAATTACATTTCTCCCCTTTTTTAAATACTAATGCACTTAGTTTTTGAAATACTCTGTGATTAAAATTTGTCTTGAAGTACCATGGGGGAAAAATGTTGAAGCTTAGCATGATTTATTTGGAACTGTTTCATCTTGCTCCCCTTCAATTTTACATATGTTTGACACCAATAAAAATGATACCAAGTTGTAAAATCGATATAAAATTGAGGTTGAACACTTAGTCATCTTATAACTATCATTCTATTGAATTGTCATTATTATCTTGTTGTTATTAAGAGACTTTTTAGGAATGGTTTGAATACATAAGAATGGGTGCTTCCGGATATGATGTATCCAACTCATTAACTTTGTTTTTCGAAAAACTCCCCATTGACAAGACTGGAGTGTTGATACACACTATTTTGAAAGATTATGAAATCGTCAAGTGAGAAATTCTTGAAAAATTGTGTTCAACATATTGAAAAACATCATGTTAGAAGACTTCTCTTCCAACTCTAAAGGTAAGCGCACTTATGCGTACACTATCCTTTTTCTTGAGCTCAAAACTTTGAATGTCTTGTAAGAACAGCTCAAGACCGAGAAAAGTTGAATTTCTCGTTGTTAGGATAGTGTTATCTTTATAGATAAAAACTTTAATTTATTTGCGAGTCCGGCCGGTTACGTATGATATTTACACATAAGCCATAAGAAACTTAGAATTGACATGTTTTGAAAGCATTTGAAACTCTGTTGAACTTCATTTACACGGCCCGTGTCGATATTATCTACATTTATAGGTACGTAAATGTTTTGATCGATTCCAAGAGACATGTCGAGAAGAATATTTTTTGAAACATTTCTGATTTTTTGATTCTTTTTATTTTCTTTTGAAATTTATATTTTGTATTTTCTTTTTTTTCATAAATATTTACAGATCGATGTTTGATGAGGCATCAAGCAGTATACTTTGTCAGAACCTCCAGTTCTACTGGACTCAAACATCTCATACCAATTCGTCTAACGAGATACTGAAACCTTTCTTCGGGAAGGGCTTTAGTAAACATGTCAGCCAAATTGGTATTCAAGTTCTGACAAATAAGTCAATTCAATTATACATTTTCAACCTGTTCTTGATGAATGATAGCCGAGTATGGATGTGATTGGTACGGGAGTGCTGCACGGGTTGCATGAGATTGCTATGGATGACTGAGATCACTATACATCGGTATTTTGTTGTAGTTGAAGCCATAATCTGAGTTGTGTCCGATCCACCCCATTACTTGTAGAACAAAATTGCAGATAACGCCCGTATTTCAGCTCTAAGGATGACATTGCAGTACATTCCTCGTTTCTTTGACATCCAGCTGACTAGCTTATTACCATGATACTGTATTCCTCCAGATGTGCTTTTGCGAGTTTATCAACGCAACGGCTATGATCGCATATGCAAAAGTGTTAGTTCAAAGACCAGGCCCCTATTGGATACCAAGTCCCAGGTGAATTGGTACATCTTAGTATACGGAAAGATACACTTTTAACCTATTTGAGGTGTTTTTCAAGTCGGTTTGATTGATATCTTGCCACTATTAAAATACTGCTCTGCCACTATGTTGGTCTCTAGATGTCAGATACATGAGTGTGACCCGATTTGTACGGTGTAGTCAGTTTGGTATACGGGTTCACACTCACAGTTTGCATCTAATTAGGTTTCGTAGCCATTGGAGTTTGTACATGCTTTGTCCTTTTTCCATACCTTGTTTTCAAAATCTTTTAAAGTATATTTTAGCCTGATGATAAAAATACCGTCGTTGTGTGGATTAGTGGATCGAAGTCCTAGAAAGAATTTCATTTACCCCATTAAGGACATCTCAAGATCTACGTGCATTTATTTTTCAATTCATTTTGAAAATTTAGGGTTTGTGGAACCAAAAAATAAATGTCATCATTAACGTAAATTTACACAAGTAGAATGTTCCTCCCATATTTTATCGTGATTAGGGTCGGGCGTCAAATGATACATTTAAGTAAAACCTTTGGGAAATCAGGAATTTTGAGAGTTATCATTACCAGGCTCTCGGAGCTTGTTTCAATCCATATAGAGCGTTCCTTAGATGGTAAACTTTGTCTGGATGATCAGTATCAACGAATTCGTCTGGTTGTGCAACATAAACCTCCTCCTTCAATGGACCATTAAGAAAATGGTCGTTTTCAGTCCATATGATAAATTGGAAAGACTTGTGTTTTGAGCATTGCGACAAACAATCCTAACAGCTCCAATTGAGAGCAACTAGAGCAAATGATTCTTCAAAAAATCAATACCCTCTTCCTGAGCATAACCATTTGCTACAAGTGTGCTTTGTTGCGAATTAAATGTTTGGGTCTTCATCCTTTTTTTGTTTTTCCATAACCACTTTAGCTTGATTACGTTCTGCCAAGAGGATTTTAGTCAACGTTAGTTCCTAGACTTGTTAGTCTGTTCAAACTGATGAAGTTCGTCCTGCATTGCTTCTATCATGCTGTATCAGCCATTGCCTTCCATAATGTTTTTCGGTTCAACAATACTCACCGGTGAGTGCGAACATACACATTTCAGGAGATATGTTGCAAGTTGTGTCTTGTTTGCACTGGCTTGGTATGGTTTCCATGAACTTGAGTTAACGAGTGATCTTTTGTCCATCGGTATACTGAATCTTGAGGTTGATTGAAGGTATGCATATTTGAATTACCAATATTGCTTGAGAAGACTCAGCATTTTCTTGTACTGGTGTACAGAAAGGATCGGTAAATTCTTAATTGATTATCCGTCGTTTTTCCATCAGCTATGAAATTATGTTGGAGTTGATGGTTCTGAAGTAGGTAAATATTCATTGAAGGGTTGTGTATATTTTTGTTTTGTTGTGTCTTATGGAGCAGAATTATTGGTGGGAGCTAGAAGACTTGTCTGACACGAGAGTACCAATTGATGAATTCAATAATAAAAAGGACGAAAAGAATGATCAACTCTTGTTTGTGATGGAACTGTTGTATCTGCTGAAGGAGAAAGAAAAACATTATGTAGTTCGGAGTTCGGGTTCTAGGGTTGTAATATCTGACGCCGTTTGTCGTTGGGGAACGAGGTACCGAATTATATCATTTCACTTCCATACAAATAGGTATGAATCAATGATAAGAAACCATAAGAAAAAAGATAGAAGAAGGAAAGAATTTTAGAGAGAGAAACTAGAGAGAGAAAGTAGAGAGAAAAATGAGATGGGTGATTACCTTGTCAAAAATACAAAATGAGACCAACTAACCAACACCCACCCTCTCTAAGAGTGGAGAGGGGTATTTATAGTTTCTTACTACCCTAGGGTGGCGCCTAGGTGTAGTATTGGTGGGTCGGGTCGGGTTTTGGGCTTTAGCCCGCAACGTATACAATATTAGATTAAATCACGAGCCCGACTCCCTTTCTAGCCAATTACAACGACTAATAAATAAAGACCGAGTTTCCATGTTCGACTTAATATTTTGAGGCTAACAATCTGTAAGGCCCATTTACTAGCATGTACTGGTGTGTCCAGCTTTTTCATTAGACTTTTTCTTGGCTTATTTGATTTTCAAACTTCTTTTTGATTGCTGATTTAGAAAGCTTATAGTATAAGCTTTTAAGTGCTACAAGTTTCCAAACCATAAGGATCTGGTTAAGGGCTTAAAATTAAGCCCAAAAGTGCCCTGTGGGCTGTTTGGATAGCTGTTTTTGCCATTTTCTTATTTGATTTTTAAGACTTCTCAGCTTATTTTCCTTGGCTTATTTTTGTTCAAAATTGCTTAATAGGTGTAGTTAAGTGTCTGTTTTAGCTTATTTCTCTTTTTGGATTGCTTATTGGTGCTTAAAAAGCTTAACAGTTTAGCCATTTTAGTCTTAGTATAAAGCGTCTACTCTGTCAACTTAATTTAGCTTATTTTGTGCTTATTTTTGGTTTCTAAAAAAGGTGTCTTTACAAAAGTTGTTTATTTTTAGCTTAACTAAAAAGTTGTAAAAAAAGTGGCAAATAAAAACATTTGGGAGTAGAGGAAGTCCCAAGTGAGCAGGACTCGAACTCGGGACCTCAACCCCACTCTCCAAACATTTTTAACACCACACTCTGCTAACACCATGCCCTTAGGACTTTTTCGTTATTCCTTTGCACAATTAATTAGTTAACCACGTTTTTAGCCCTTTTGCTTAATAAGCTGTTTTAGCTTATTTAACAGCTTATTTGATAAGCTGTTTTCTCCACTTTATTTTTATTAAATTCTTCACTGTTCAATGCACTTTTTAGGATTTTTTTAGATTTTTTATAAATCGTTTAGTATTTTTTATATTTAATTCTTGTTAAAATCGTTTTTAATTCATAAAAATTATAAAAAAGTCAAAAAAATCTAATTCTTTTTTAGAAAATTTTCTTTTATCATTTAGGACTTAGGAAAATTAGATTTGCTTTCGTAGGGTTAAATTTGTAGATTTTAGTTTTTTAAAGAACGAGATTGGATCCCGTCACGTTTTTCGTGTTTTTAAGCTTAAATTGCTTTCGTTTTTGGTTTAGTTTTCTTAGTTCTTGCATTTTAGTCAATTAGGACTTATAAAAGTTAAAAATATCATTTTAGGATTTAATTTTGATAAATTAGGGTTTTAAGTCACGTTTTTAGGATTCTTGTTTGCGTTTTTAGTTTAAATTTGTGTTGCCTTAATTGTTTTTAATGTAGATTGCATTAATTTTCCCGTATAATTATAAAACCAATCAAATCTTGTTGAATTTAAATATCAAATATCAAACCGACTCTCAACTTTTAAATTTGCATTCCTCATCGGGAAAACGACCCGGGAATATTATACTTCCGGTTTATTCATTGATTTTATTGATATTATCCTATTATATATTTATAATATCTATATTATATATATAGTAAGAAATCTTTAAATCAATTTTTGGCGCCGCTGCCGGGGAGGAGTGTAAGACGATTGTCGTTTCCGACGTTTGACAATTAGTGCTTTGAAGATCCTTCCATGTGAAGTTATTTTGCTTATTTTCTTATAAAAAGAAAAAAAAATACAAAAAGAGTTTCTTTTTCTTTTTTATTATATATAAGACAAGAAAAAATAAAAATTATAAAAAAATTGTCCTTAATATATAAATAAAATGAATTAAAGTATATAATACTCTCAACTCTTTGAGTTTTATTAATAAAGTCTCCGGATCAAAGATCAAAAACTTGCCTTTTGTGTCACTTGCGAGGTACGACTCACCTTTGAAAGCTAAACAAACTATAAGAGGGGTATAAGGAGGGTTGTTCCGAGGAACTACGACCCTAAAGGAAAAGGTTTTTAATAGCTTCGCGCTTTCCTACTCTTCCGCTCCTTTGTGCGTTTTTCTTTTAGAGAGCTACCGTGAAGCTTGTTGATTATTAGGTTTAAGTTGTCTTATCTCATTGTCCGTTATTGAAATAAATTGTGAATCAATTGTTGAAAAAAAAATTAATTAGTATAATTTCTCTTTTTATATTTCTTTTTAGTGCATGAGCACTCGATCTTCGACAAGGAATCTTTTTCCGCCTCTCGAAGTCCCGACGTACCATTCGTAAGAAGGGACTTCGTGTTAATCCTAATCTTTTGAACGATTTTGAAGAAATCAACATGGCCGCTAACAGAAAAGGTGATGACGGACCACCTCCCGCCGGAGGAGGTGATCTACCACTTCCCGACCTCCGAACGATGGAGGAGTTGTGCCAACCGACTTTGAATGGTCGAGGTGGACCAATTTCCATGATTGCAATTCAAGAAACGAATTTTAGACTTAAGAATGACATGATCCAACAAGTTCAAAATTCATGTCGATTTCGTAGACCGGGTGATGATGCCAACAAGCATCTTGACAAATTTTTGCATGTCACCCAAAGCATGAATGTGAATGGAGTCTCCGATGACGCCCTTCGTCTTATTCTTTTCCCTTACTCATGGCAACATCGTGTGCCGATATGTTTGATCGTTTGGCAAGGAATTTTATCACCACCTGTGATTGTGCCAAATGGCAAAAATATTTCTTGGAAAATACTTCCCACCCTCTATGGTGACCAAGTTGAGAAATGATATTATGAATTTCCATCAAGAACCCGATGAATCGTTATTTGAAGCATGGGAACGTTATAAGCTTTTGATTGATCGTTGTCCTAATCACAACATGTTACCCGTCACTCAAATAGATACTTTCTATAACAGGTTAACTTTAAGACATCGTGATCATCAAATGTGCATGCCGACGGGACCTTTATGAAGAGGCGACCACGAAGAGTGTTATGATATAACTCTGTGATTATGATAACCGCTCACCACAATGATTGGGACACTTTAGCCCAATGGAGTGAGTCATCTAGTTCTATCACTTCTTCTAATCCGGAAATAGTTGCCCTTAAGCTTGAAATGGCAGAAATCAACAAGAATTTAATGAAAATGCTTCAAACAAACCAACAAGTAAAAGCAGTTACTCCTAGCTGTGAAACTTGTGGTGGTCCACATGCTTATAATGATTGTCCAGCCACCGCTGGCCAAACTTAGAACGTATATGCCGCGGGAGCCTATAATCAAGGTGGTAATTCTTACCAACCTCAAGGTAACCGTAATCTGCTTAGCTATCATTCGGACAATTATCTCGGACCACCGGGGTTTAATGTGAATCAAAATCAAAACCGAAACAATCAAAATCATAATCATAATAGGAATTAAGGAAACAACCAAGGTCGAAACCAATTTTTCCAAGGAGCTAATCATACCCCAGCCCCGGGTCCGGCTTATCAAGCCCCGCCTTACCAAGCTCCGGTTCATCAAGTTCCGATTCCTCAACCGCAAGTTGTAACGAATGCCGAATTCTCAAGCTACATGAAGGCAAATGATGCCATTTTGAAAAACATGCAAACCAACATTACTACATTGATCAGCTCTACTAATGATCTTAAGAATATGTTGGGTCAATTCATGAAAATGAATAACGCTTCTACTTCGGGTTCGGGAACTCTTCCTAGTAACACCGTTACTAACCCGAGGGAAGATTTGAAAGGTATCACCACCCAAAGTGGTGTTGCTTACAATGGACCCACGATTCTTACTACTTCTTCTCCTCCTAAAGTAGTGGAACGTAAAACTGAGGAGACAAAGGATACGGTGCCTCCTACTAATAATGGAAGTACCGAAGACGTCCAACCTCCGGTTGTCCAAGTTGAAACTCATGTACCAATTTCTGAGCATGTTAAAGCTCCCGTTAGTGCTCCGAAGCCTAACCCGAAACCTTCAATTCCATATCCATCTAGGCTTAAGGATAAAAAACTCCGCGAAAAAGCTAACAATCAAATGGAGAAATTTTACCAAATCTTTTCAAGATTTGCATTTCGACATTAGCTTCGCGGATGCTTTAATTCTCATGCCTAAATTTGCCTCGACACTTAAAAGTTTGATTAGCAACAACGAAAAGTTGTTTGAATTGGCAAAAACTCCTTTGAATGAGCATTGCTCGGCGGTTCTCCTCAAAAAGTTACCCGAAAAACTTGGGGACCCCGGCAAATTTCTCATCCCGTATGACTTCCTGGGAATGGATGAGTGCTTAGCCTTGGCCGATCTTGGCTAGTCATTAATCTCATGCCACTTTCCGTGTGGGGGAAACTTTCCCTTCCCGAACTTACTCCTACTTGCATGACTCTCGAACTTGCGGACCAATCAATTTCTCATCCGATCGGTGTCGCCGAAGATGTCTCCGTAAAAGTAGGAAAGTTCCATTTTCCGGCCGACATTGTAGTCGTTGACTTTGATGCCGATCCCTGATTTCCTCTAATTCTCAGGAGATCCTTTTTAAAGACCGGACGTGCTTTGATTGATGTTTACGAAGGAGAATTAACTCTTCGTGTTGGTAATGAAGCCCTAACATTCAATCTTGATCAAACTTCGAGATACTCCGCTAATTATGATGATAATTCGGTTAACCGAATCGACATCATTGACGTTGCTTGTGAGGAGTATTCTCAAGAATTTCTTGGATTTTCCGTGAGTGGCAATCCCACTCCATCTACGGAACCAATTGTTTCTACCTCTTCTCCTACTCTCACTCCCTTCGGGGATAGTGACTTTCTTCTTAAAGAAACTGATGCTTTCCTAGCTATTGAAGATGAGCCAATTTCACCGGAAATTGATGACTCTTACTATGATTCGGAGGGAGACATTCTTCTTCTTGAAGAATTTCTTAATGATGATCCATCATCACCACCTCTCCCTCCACAAGAACTTAAAGTTGTTGAACTAAAAAATGAAAAATCTTCTATTGATGAACCACCCGAGGTCGAACTTAAGGACTTGCCGCCTCATCTTGAATATGCATTTTTGGAGGGTATCGACAAATTACCCATCATAATTGCTAAAGGACTGAAAGAAGAGGGAGGGAAGCCGCTCTTCATAAAGGTTTTGAAGTCACACAGCGACGCTCTCGCTTGCAACTTTCCGGACATTAAGTGTATTAACCCGGAATTTTGTACACACAAAGATTTTAATGGAAGATGACTTCAACCGAGCAGGTCAACACCAAAGAAGGGTCAATCCTAAAATCCATGAGGTAATCAAAAAGGAGGTTCTTAAACTCCTTGATGCCGGATTAATTTACCCTATCTCGGATAGTCCTTGGGTAAGCCCCGTGCATTGTATACCGAAAAAGGGTGGCTTTATCGTTGTTGAAAATGATGAAAACGAGTTAATCCATACTCGATTGGTTACGGGATGGCGTGTATGCATTGACTACAGAAAGTTAAATGACGTCACCCGTAAAGACCACTTTCCATTACCCTTTATGGATCAAATGCTTGAGAGACTAGCGGGAAACGAATACTATTGTTTTCTCGACAATTTCTCGGGTTACTTTCGAATTCCCATCGACCCTCATGATCAAGAAAAGACCACATTCAAGTGTCCTTATGGAACGTTGGCCTACCGTCGCATGCCTTTCGGCTTATGCAATGCACCGGGCACGTTCCAAAGGTGTATGATGGCTATCTTTCACGATATGATCGAAAAAACGATGGAAGTCTTTATGAACGACTTCTCGGTCTTTGGGAATTCATTCGGATCTTGCCTCTCCCATTTGGACAAGATGCTTAAACGGTGCGAAAACACCAATCTTTGTCTAAATGGGGAAAAGAGTTACTTTATGGTCAAGGAAGGAATTGTCCTTGGCCATAAGATTTCCAAGAACAGGATTGAGGTTGATAAGGCTAAAGTTGATGTTATTGCTAAGCTACCTCATCCCACCACCGTCAAAGGAATTCAGAGTTTTCTTGGTCATGCCGGGTTTTATCGTAGATTTATTCAAGATTTCTCGAAAATAGCCCGGCCGATGACCCGTCTTCTTGAAAAAGATACTCCATTCTTCTTCTCCAAAAAGTGTATTGAAGGCCTTATCAAACCACTTAAGAAAAAAATTAAACCGATAAGCACCAATAATAGTTGGCCCCCGATTGGGACCTACTTTTGAGTCATGTGTGACGCGGGTGATTTTGCAATAGGTGTCGGTCTTTGGTGGAAACGTAAAACAATACATTTTTCAGCCTATACCACTATGCAAGCAAAACTTATGACGTATGCTCAAGCTCATTACACCACGACGGAAGCTGAGAAATGAATTACTTGCCGTGGTGTATGATTGAAGAAATTCCTAGGTCCTATTTAGTATTGTCAAAAAAGTAGTGTATACGGATCATTCGGCTATAAAATATCTTTTTGCAAAACAAGATGCAAAGCCAAAATTGCTCCATTGGGTTCTCTTGCTTCAATAATTTGATATCATCATCCATGATAAAAAAAGGAGCCGAGAACCTTGCCGTCGACCATTTGTCCCGATTAGAGAATCCTCACCAAAGTGTGCTCGATAAAAAGGAAATAAATGAAACATTTCCTCTCGAAACACTTAGTATGGTATCTTTTCGTGGTGATTCTAGTACCTCATGGTTTGCCCATTATTGCTATTTACATGCGGGGATACTTTGTTGTGTAAAGGGATGTCGTGCCAACAAAAGAAACAAATTCTTCTTAAGAGTGAAGCTTATTTTGGGACGACCTATTTTGTTTTAAAATCTCTGTGGATCAGTCATACGACGGTGTGTTAACGGCCAGAAGACATTAATATTCCTTAAGTTGCCACAATGGACCAGCTGGGGACATAATGACCCGGTACTCCACCGCCAAAAAAGGTGTTTGACTTGGTTTTTATTGGCCCACAATAATCGTGATGCCCATTGACTTAGGTCAAATCATTGTGATCTTGTCAAACGTCACGGGAAAATCTCGCAAAAAGATGAAATGCCCCAAAATGCCATCCAAGTTTGCGAGATTTTCGACGTATGGGGCATCGATTTTATGGGGCCGTTCCCGTCTTCACGAGGGAACAAGTATATACTCGTGGCGGTCGACTACTTGTCTAAATGCGTTAAAGCGAAAGCGCTCCCCACCAACGACGCCCGAGTTGTTTGTTTAAATTTTTTAAATCTCTCTGTGATCGGTTTGGAACTACCCGTGATATCATAAGTGGATGTGGTACGCACTTTTGCAATGACCAATTCGCAAAGGTCATGCTTAAGTACGGTGTGACTCACCGTCTTGCTACCGCGTATCACCCACAAACTAGTGGGCAAGTGGAAGTCTCCAACCGTGGTTTGAAAAGAATCTTGGAAAGGACCGTAGGCGGAACCGGTTGCCCTCTTGGTTGGATAAATTAGATAACGCACTATGGGCCTTCCGTACCGCTTTCAAAACACCTATCGGGTGTACTCCTTACAAGCTCGTGTACAGAAAGGCATGTCATCTACCGATCGGGCTCGAGCACAAAGCTTATTGGGCCTTGTAGCATGCAAACTTTGACCTTAAGTCCGCGGGTGATCACCGGAAAGTTCAACTCAATGAATTAAATGAACTTCGTGATCAAGCCTAGGAGAACTCTTTGATCTACAAAGAGAAGACAAAGAAGATCCATGACTCCAAAATCAAGAACCGTGTTTTCAATGTTGGTGACCGAGTCCTTCTTTTTACATAATGTGCAAAATCAAGGAAACAATCAGAATCGTTACAACCAAAACCGAGGGAATTTCAATCAAGCTCCAGCTTACCAACCCCCGGTTCATCAAGGTCAAATCTATCGACCTCAGGTTGTTCAACCTCCTGCTTATCAAGCTCCCGCCTATCAAGCTCCAGCTCCTCAGATTCAAGGTGTATCAAAGGAAGATTTCCAAGCCTACGTAAAGGCTAATGATGCTGTGATGAGGAACATGCAAACTCAAGGTCAAAACATGCAAAATCAATTGACCAATCTCACGGACATGCTTTCCAAATTTGTCACTTCCAATACCGCCTCTACTTCGGGAACTCTCCCTAGTAACACTGTTACTAACCCGAAGGAGGACTTGAAAGGTATTACCACTCGAAGTGGCGTTGCTTACAAGGGACCCACGATTCATACTACTTCCTCTCCTAAAGTAGTAGAACGTGAACCCGAGGTCACAAAGGACACGATGCTTCCTACTAATAACGGAAGCACCGAAGACGTCCAACCTCCGGTTGTCCCTGTTGTCCATCATGAATCAATCTCTGAGCCCGTAAATGCTCCAGTTAGTGCTTCAAGGCCTAACCAAAAAGCATCAATTCCATTTCCTGCAAGAAGAAATGATGAAAGACGTCGTGAAAAAGCTAACGACCAAATTGAGAAATTCTACAAAATCTTTAGAGATTTGAGTTTCGAAATTAGCTTTACGGATGCCTTGATGCTTATGCCAAAATTCGCCTCGACTCTAAAAACCTTAATCGGAAACAAAGAAAAGTTGAGTGAAATGGCTAGAACTCCATTGAACGAGAATTGCTCAGCGGTCATCCTAAACAAGTTACCGAAAAAACTTGGAGACCCTGGCCGATTTCTTATTCCATGTGAATTCTCCGGGATTAATACATGCAACGCCTTGGCCGATCTTGGCGCAAGCATTAATCTTATGCCATACTCCGTATGGAAAAATCTCTCTCTTCCCGAACTAACCCCGACTTGCATGACGCTAGAGCTAGCGGACCGTTCGATCTCTGAACCGATCGGTATCGCTGAAGACGTCTATGTAACAGTGGGAAAGTTCTAATTTCCAGCAGATTTTGTGGTCGTCGATTTTGAGCCAGACCCCCGAGTACCTTTAATTCTCGGGAGGAGTTTCTTAAAGACCAGTCGTGCATTAATCGATGTATACGAAGGTGAGATAACCCTTCGTGTTGGCAGAGAGGCCATTACATTTAATCTGGACCAAACTTCGAGATACACGGCTAATTACAATCATATGACGGCAAACCGAATTGACGTCATTGATATGGCTTGTGAAGAATACTCTCAAGAAGTTCTTGGTTTCTCTAATGTGATCTGATTGGTCCAAACTATACCTTAAAATATATATAATATATAATAAAATATAAAATATATGTAGTAAGAATAGTCTAAAAGCAGAATCAATAAAACCGAGAAGTAGTATAGAGTGTTCCCGGGTCGTTTATCCCCAACGAGGCTGGAATGGTAAATCGATACGATCGAAGATTTGAGTTTGAAGGAAGGAATGAGTTTGGGAAGTTGAAAAAGTCAAATTAAACAATAACGAACTAAAACGTTTAAGAAAACCCTAAAAATTATGAAATTAAACTAGAAAACGAAGGCCCGAATCCCGAACAAAAGGGGGAAAACCTAAAATCTTTAAAAATAACCCTACGGAGAATTTTTCACTTCTAAACTACTCTACGGGACAAATAACGAAGAATGAAAAAGACTAGACCGAAAACGGAGTTCGTTTGACCCAAAAACGAGTCAAGACAAAAAACCGCACCCGGACCGTTCTTTAAAAAGCAAAAAGTTGTAAAAATGACCCTACGAAAACTTTTATATTTTTCCTACAAACTAGATGACAAAAGAAAATTTTCTAAAAAAGCAAAATATTTTTTTGATAATTTTTGTATTTTTTATGAATTAAACAAACTTTTAACTAAATTAAATTATAAAAAATATTAAACGATTACGAAAAATTCTGAAAATTTTTCTAAAAATACTTTACTTTATGAAGATCCTACGAAAAATGAAAAACACAAAGTTGCTTAACAAATAAGCCCCGAATAAGCTGTTTTCAGCTTATTATACTTATAAGCCAAAACGTGTATATATATGAATGCCCTTGAGTCTTTAACGAAAAAGACCCAAGGGCGCAGTGGTAAGAGTGTGTGTAAAAGGGGGACTGTATCGCTTGGTCCCGGGTTCGAGTCTTGCTCACCCGGGCCAAGTGTCTTTCCCCTTTTTTTTTCGAAAACTCAAAGAAGCAAAGTTGTTAAGCTCGTGGGGCTTAACAACTTTGTCTTCTACACCTTTTCACGAAAAGCACTCAATAAGCTTATAAATAAGCTTAAAAGTCGACAGAAATGCTAAAATGGCTTAAAAGC
Organism: Tanacetum coccineum; assembly: GCA_026074375.1. NCBI lineage: Eukaryota > Viridiplantae > Streptophyta > Magnoliopsida > Asterales > Asteraceae > Tanacetum > Tanacetum coccineum. Next base: position 11,761 of record BQNB010032531.1, on the reverse strand, counting down.
TAAATTTGCTAAGTCTTTTTGGGCTTAGGGTCGTTTTAAGCTAAGACTTGGCCTAAAATAAGCAAAAGGGGGCTAAACTAATCTAAATAAGCCATAAAAAGTTAAAAGCTTAAACTAGATAAGCTGTAAAGAGCTTATGATGACAGAAAAAGCTAAACAAAGCTTAAAGTTGACAGAATGGCTTATTTGGCTTAAATGCTAGAAAATGCTAAGTCCTTTTGGACATTTGGTCGAAATAAGCTAAGGCTTGGACAATATAAGCTAAAAGGAAATCTAAACAAACTTAAATAAGCTGAAAAGGCTAAGTGCTAACACAAAATAAGCTGGGAAAAGCTTAAGATGACAGGAAAGCTAAACAAAGAGCTTAAAGGCAAAAAGGCTTAACTTGGGCATTCAAATAAGCTAACAAAAGGGAAATAAGCAAACTAAACTATTAACTTAATCAAAATAAGCTGCTAGGATCAAGATTTGAGCAATGGGGTGAGCTCAATAAGCCAAGAAGTGGCTTAAACCCACAACAGTACTAACTTGGAGGTTAGTACTGTTGGTGTAAATATGGGCTTAAAAAGCTCATAAAGCACAAGGAAGTGGGAGTAAACTTAACACAGCTTATTAAACAAACAACATAAACTAGAAGGAACACAATTGGGCTTATGAAATAAGCTGGATTAGCAAGGGAAGAAAAATAAGCAGTCCCTATGCCTAAGTCATGCTGCAACAGTCCAAGGGGCAAGTTTGAGCTTAAGAATAAGCCATCAAATAAGCTTCCTAGATGTTAAAACTCTAGGGGCTTATACAAGAGCCTATAGGCTCTTGAAATAAGCCAAGAACTTGGGCTTAAGTGTGCTTAAAGAGAAAGCAATAAGAGCTTAAAATCTCCCCTTTGCACCCAGGGGAGATTAAAGTTGAGCTCAAGGGCTTATTTGACAGCTTCTAAAAAGCTGTCAAATAAGCTCTAAACCAAAAATTAAGCTCAAACAGATTGAGTGTAGTTTAAAAGGGGCTTACGCACTAATTTTTAGCTTCTAAAACTCAATTTAACTTGCTGAATTTTGTAAGTGAAAAGGGACTTTTGGTTTTTAAAACTGTAACAAACAAAGAATTTAGTGAACTTTGACTTACCAAAGTCAAAAGACAAGGGGCTTTTGACAGCCTTTTTTAGACACTCAAAACACACTCTTTTGATGCTTAAACTCAAACCACAAGTGCTTAACCAAATAAGCACTTGTGGAGTCTTCTAAAACCTCACAGTTATGAAAACAATTTTAAAAACTTTGGAAAACAATTTTAAAACTAAAAACTTTTTAAAAACAGCTTGAAAATGCTTAAAAACTTAAGCTAAAGTTGACCAAAATACCTCAACCCAAACCACAAGTGATTTTGACCCGTTTTGATGGTTAACCCAAACACCCCTTTACCAATTCTATCCCAAATAAAATGAGCTTAAAAACTGTTTTAAACACTAAACAAGCTAAAACTTTTTATCTACTCACCCTAGTTTTCATCTACTTAAGCTACTTTAAAACTAAAACTTATAGCTTATTAATTGAAATAAGCTACTTTCTCTCCTAGCTTTAACTACTTAAGTGACATTTTTAAAAGAGAAACTGAGATTACACACATTAAATCTAATGAAAACTTAAAACATCTAAACAACAAGTCTAAACAAACATATTTGCACAGATTTGAACAGGAAATAAGCTAATGTTTTAAGTTAAAATTAAGCTAGAATGAAGTTTAGGAAATGAAACCTTGGTGTTTTTGTTGTCTCAGAACCAAGCCACTCTATCTGAGTGAGTGGCTTAAAAATCAAGACCTAATGGCACCTTGCCTCTAAACCAATGAGCTTAAAGCTCAATAAGCTGTTAAGAGCTTATTACTCCTTTTAGCTTCCAAAGTGCATCAAATGATCAATTATGAACTAAAAAGAACTGAAAACAGTTTTTAATAGCTTTTAACAAATTTTAAACTGAGTTTGAGCTTATTAACAAGAATAAGCTCAAATGAGCTTATTGAGAGCTTATTGAGTAAAAATAGCTTAATTTTTCATTAAAACTGAGAATTACAAATGCATAAGAGAAATTAACTTAAAAATACTTTAAACTTTATTGATCAAATGTAAAGGTACAAACTTAAAAGAAAATTGCTTAAAAATAAGAAAAATACAAACTTCAACTAAAAAAAACTAACTTTTACTACTCAGCCACAATGGCTTTTACAAGGTTTTAAATAGAAATAACGACTAAGCTCTTGTCCTCTTTTTCTCCTTGCACTTGTGTTTCTTTGTACACACATAAAAGGGGTTGTGTTTGTTGTGAGAGTGGTTCACAGCTTCCATCTTGGCCATTGATCTTTCTTGGTACTTGTTTGGATCATCTATACCGTCGAAATGAGTCTTGGGGAATTGTGGGATTGCCAACTTGGCAATCTTACAGCTGGGAAAAGTAGTGGAGGGGGAGGGAATGGTTTGTCCATGGTGGAATTGGGTTGCAGGGTAAAAGAAAGGTAGTTAACCCGTGACTTGGTTTGGGGGGAAAAAGGGGCGGGAAAACTTGTTATGAAAAGGAAAGTGACAGGGACGAGTTTGGGGTTTTGGCACAAATGGCCCCGCATGGTTATAACCTTCATTGCACGATTCGTCCTTGTGTTGTTATAACTTTTGGGGACTTGGCAAAACAAGTCCCCAAGAGTTATATCACTCTTTGCAAGAATCGTCCTTGGTGGTTAATAGTTATAGGGCTTGACAGTTTTGGCCCTTGTGGTGTAACTTTGCTCAAATGGCAGTTTGCACCCTTGCCTTTCATTTTCTCTTTTCCTCTTATAAATATAAGTTTAGGGTTTTGGCAATTTCAACCCTTAAACTTATATTTCTTGACTTTTTGACTTCGGGGTTTGACTTGGGTTTGTCTTTGGCTTTGACCAGTTGACTTTTTCTGTTGACTTTTTGACTTGATTGACTATTTTCGGCTTCGATTGGCTTTTGTCTTTCATGTTCTTTTCATTCCGAGTCCGTTTTGTCGTTTTGGCTTTGTTTATCGTCTTTTTATTAAGATATCCGTTCCTGTCATAATCAATTAGCAAAAACATAGCGGTATATTTGGCATTTTAAGTCCGTTTTTGGTTTTTTTAGCTCGTTTTTAAAGGTAAAAGGTATGTGTAATTAAGCACATACCAAGATTATATAATTAGTGTGAGTAATAATTAAACCACTTATTTTGACACAAATTAATTAATAAAAGACTTTGTAATAACAGTTGTCACATGTCTTAAGTTATTAATTTAACAACCGAGTGTTTGTAATAGTTTATAATCATTTTAAAATATAAAAATTATATTTTTGTTTCTTTACGTGGTTGTGGCTAAAAAAAGTTGTCTTCATTGTAAAAGTATAGTTTTCGTTCCATGGTGGGATATTGTATTAATACGAGTTAATGTATCTTTAAATTATATCTTTGGTTCTTATCGGTTTCTAAATGATAGCAGTTTTAGTGATCATAAAACATATAGGAAATTATATAAATTTCATCATGACTTTCCTGTTTATATAACGTTTCTCATAGTCGTAAAAGCTAATGTTTTTTCTCTTTTCAAATAAACTGTGTTGCAATATTCTCATGTTTTAAATATAAATATATATATATTTATATATATATCTAAACTTAACCAAAATAATAATTATTACAATTAAATTAACCATTAACCACCTTTTATATATATAGTTTTAATATTTCCAAAACCTTATGTTATATTTTTACTTGTTGTTTCGCTAAACCAAACACACCCTTTTTGTTTTTCTATAATACCAAACGAACCCCGGGTCGATTTGTACCTAACCAAAACGCACCCTGTTCGTGGTTTAAATACCAATCGCACCCATGTGCTGCGGAGCCAAACAAACGCACCTTGTGTATTCGGTCCAACCCAACATGCCCTCCCCGGCTGTCCCGAAACCAACGCACCCCTTGGTGCATTTATAAACCAAGCGCAGCCTCGTTGGGCTGTCCCGAAACCAAAACGCAGCCTCACGGCTGTTTAATATCAAACCATACGCACCCTTGTACGAGAATGAAAACCCAACGCACACCTTGGTGCCACAAAACAATCTGGACGTAGCCTATAGCTGCTGTCCCAAAACCAACCGCATCCTATTTGGGGCTTATGACAACCGAACGCACCCTTGGTTGGTGAACCCACCCGAACGCAGCCCTTAGCTGCTGCCCTCAAACCCGACGCACCCTATGGTGTTAAAACAACCAATCGCACCCTCCCTGGTCTGGACCCGAACCCACGCACCCGGGGTCTGACCCGACAACCATATGCGCCCTAGTGGTTGATAACCACAAGACCAACGCAACCCTTTGGCTGCCGATACAAACCAACGCAGCCCCTTTGGCTGCTAATACAAACCAACCGCACCCTATGGTGCTACCACGAAACCCACGCACCCTTTTCTTGCAAACCCAACCCGAACGCACCCCTTTTTGGTCCAAAACAAAACCCGACGCGCCCTTCTCGGGTCGCTGTTTAAAACAAACGCACCCTAGCCGGTGCTACCATCAACTGAACACACCCTTGGTGCGATTTCGTAAACCAAACACACCCTACTCAGTGCAAGGTCAGACCGAGCACACCTTGGTGCTAACGCTCGAGAACCCAAACGTCCCTTATGGTGGTGGTGGTGGCGTAGAGGTGGTGATTATGGTGGTGGCGTGGTGGGGCTGTCGTGGGACAGCAACCGGAGGGGAGCAGGAAAAAAATAGTGCGTGACTTAGGGGATCGGATAGATCGGACGATGAGGAGCCTTTTTGGATTCGGCCGGAAAAGTCCGCCGGAAAAGTTTTTCGGCGGCGGTAGAGGTGGCCGGCGGCGGCAGGGTGGTGGCCGGCTAATTTGGAGAGGATGAGGAGAGAGTTTCTGTTTTGTGGTGTGTGTTATTAGAGATGGAAATGAAATTTAATATATAAATTTTATATATATAATAAAATTTATAATATGAAATGATAATACCCAATAGTCTAGGGTTCATTTTGTAAATTTTTAATATAGTTTCGATAACTATCGGTTCGGGACTCGTTTGAGCCACTTATCGGACGATTCAAAATACGAAACTTGCGCCATTGTTTTCCAAATCATTTTTCTGATAAAAATGAGTATTTACTTGATAATATTTCATAATTATTTTTATAACATTTAAAATAAATATATGTTATTCGCGTTATCAACAACGCTTAAATAAGTAAAATATTAAATAATTTTATTAAATAAATAGTGATAATTAAAAATAAATTTAATTATTTTTGTGTGTCGGTACCCGTTGTGTGCAGTTTTCAAAACTTTGCGAGGCTGTTTTAGCCCTCTTCTGCTTGTTTTCAAGTCTCGGGTAAAACTAAAAAGTTGTCTGAAATATCGTTTTACATCAAATTGCTTTAGGGTTCCAAATCTTGAAAAGTGATTTAGTGGTTCGTTTTGATAACTACCTAACTACTGCAGATGTCTCATTGTATAAAATCATCCGTGTTTGTCTACTGTATGTATGTTGTCTCGTCAAGTTGTGTCAGAAAGAAATGACGCCCGTTTAAGTCAACTAACGTGCACCGCATCCTTCTGTCCACCGAGACGCCCCCAGTACTCGGACATCTCCTCCTCAACATCCCTCCAGACGTTATCTATTTCCCCCATATCAACCGCCCATGTTGCACGCTAATGCCTTACGGTTCACGCGGTAATTGGCTTTTATGGACATATGAACGACCAAAAGTCAAAAAGGTCAAGTCAGACTCGAAAAGTCAAAGATTAAAATAGTCCTTTAAAATTTCGAAAATTCCCGGATGTTACAGTACCTACCCCTTAAAGAAATCTCGTCCCGAGATTAAATTTGTGTCACCCGTTTGTGGGACCCAAGAAAGATTTGAAGATTTTATAAAACGTGCTAAACAAAACGCTGTCAACTTTATTCTGACAAAAAAATTTGTGTTTCGACACTTTCAATGTACCAGGAAATTTTGGATATGTTTGACCAGGGGGGATATTTTAAATCCGTCAAATTGGGTATCTCAAAAAAATCATTATAGGTTTATGGATCAATGATGTTATATCTCTCCCCTGTGTTGCAGTATGTTGTAATCCTCGTGTATTGTATTATTGTGATTTAATTATGGAATGCCACCGACGAGCAACGACAACCACTGCGCCCTATGAATACATTGAAGAATAAGTATTGAGGATCACACGCCATAAAGATTGTATTGGTATTACAACTCACTTGGTAGTTCTAGGATGGATCGCGATCCTAAGTCTTCCTTACTAGGGGTCGTAAATGAATAGTCCGACTTTCTCTTTCGTCGATTGGTGTTTATCTAGTTTAAGAGGGTTGGATTACTATTGGATAATCGTTTTGTACCAGCTGGGACCGTCCAGGACCAACAGCAGCGACCATTAATGTAAATTACTATAAACAAATGGTGATGGGATGCGGGAGTGAGGACCCTCGAGAAACAATTATCCCCATAATAAGTTCAAATAAATGAGAGGAGCTCGCTCGAGGAGCGTTATGCGATAGACGGCGGATTATGGTACTCAGTCGTTAGTTCGATGAATCAGCTCCATTAGCTCAAGTGTGCACAAGTCGGTTAGCTTCACAAACAGTTCACGTCGACGGATTCGTAATGGCAAAAGTAACAACTTAAGAATGAGATAAGGTAGTTCCAAGTGAGGCCTTAAGATTCTGCCGAGTGGTAGAACACGATTGTGTTTCTAGACCCTTTTCAACGAATTCCGGTGATTATCGAGTTCGAGTTCATACTCGTGTCACATTGGATACCATTAAGCCCACTCATTTATAATTCATTACTTACATAAATGAGGTATGTAAGTAAGAAATGATAAACTTATGGTTCGGGGATTTACAATTTCTTTATTTAACTGAAAAGGCGTCACAATCCTTTCAAATAAAGAGATTATAAATCATCCTACTTAATAATTCCCGATGTAATACGCGTACTCACATAACCTTCAAGGTGATGGATGACATGACGATGCTATTTGCTAATGAGTATGGGACATTGATGTATCTTACATCTTCAAGACCTGACATCATGTTTGTAGTGTGTGCCTGTGCTAGATACCAAGTTAATCCAAAGGTTTTACATCTTCATGCTGTGAAAAGGTTTTTTAGGTACTTAAAAGGTCAATCAAAATTGGGCCTTTGGTATCCAAAAGATTCTCCTTTTGATTTGGTAGCATACATTGATAGTGATTATGCTCGAGCAAGCTTGGTTAGGAAGTCTACAACAGGAGGTTGTCAATTTCTTGGATGTAGATTAATACCATGGCAGTGCAAGAAACAAACAGTGGTTGCAAATTCCATAACAGAAGCTGAGTATGTGGCTGCTTCAAGTTGCTGTGGACAAGTGCTTTAGATTCAGAATCAACTACTTGATTATGGGTACAATTTTATGCATACCAAGATCTTTATTGACAATAACAGTACTATTTGCATAATTAAAAATCATGTTTTTCATTCAAAAACAAAGCATATAGAGATCAGACATCATTTTATTAGATATTGCAATGAAAAGAAATTGATTTAAATGGTCAAAATCCATACTGACAAAAATGTTGCAGATTTGCTTACAAAAGCTTTTGATGTAAGTAGATTTCAATATTTGATTATTAGTATTGGAATGCTAAATCTTTAAAGTCTTTTATCTCTTTATGTTTTTGTAAAGTTTTGTATGAATTAGTACTGTTATTCATGTCATTAAAAGTTTCTGCTGTTAAGTATAATTAGTACTGCTGGTTATACTTAATACTGCTGAGTTTCTACTGTTAGTTATACTTAATACTGTTAGGTATAATTAATACTGTGATAATTGTGAAAATTGCTATGGCTTGTGTTTTCTTGGTTTTTGGACTAACATTTTGCAGGAAAATACACATAAGCGCTAGATACAAGAGAACGACCTCTAAATGTGTCGTTTGTAAAACAATCTCGTTGATTTAATCAAAATCTTGAATTTAATATACATTTGTCCCATAATTGCATCACAATGAAAAGCTTGAATGTATAGACTCCAATGCACTTCAAGAAATCCGAGCATATAATTTCCCTGAGAAAAACATGCTTAAAAAGGTCAACATAAAGTTGGTGAGTTCATAGGTTTCTGTAAATACAAACGTTAGTTCCAATAAATGTATCTGCCCACTGTATCATTACAGTGTCATATAAAAACGTTTAATGACTACTGTCTCCCTACAGTATCATAAGATAATTGTGTGACCATTTAAATCCTTAAATGTCCTTCCAAAATGTATGTATGATTTTCAGAAATCAATTAGTTGTAAAATATGCAAGACCATTTCTATTCCCAAATAGTCCCAAAATGTACGTATCAAAGTTGGATCACAAATATCCAAAATATGTATTGCCATTTTCTTCAAGTGTGTATAAAACCATGATTACCATTACTCTAAGTTCATGAACTGTGACGTAGACTTGTATGTATGCCACTTTATTCAAGGCATAGTAAATGTGTACCCATCGTAGGTGTTCCCTCCAAGAACACCCGGGCGTTAATGAAAAACAATATGTACCCATCATGGGTGTTCCCTCCAAGAACACCCGGGCATTAATGAAAAATTATATGTACCCATCATGGGTGTTCCCTCCAAGAACACCCGGGCAGTAATGATTGTTGACCCCGCAGGCGCCAATCCAATCGTGATCCGACATGGTATAACGTTCGTTCCCAGTGATAGCTAGTCACCCGAACGGGGATTGTCAATCCCAAATAGATCTATCTTATAACATTCGCGCTCACCCTCCGAGTATTTACCAGTTCCATTGCAACCTAAGCTTAATCCATAATCATAAAAGTAAATAAAAAATGCTTTTACGTTCAAAAAGTAAATCACAGTATTGTATCAACCCCTCGCGAGATATATAAATGAGTATGTAAACCAAACAGTAATCAACCAGTATATGGGTTTGTTAAACATGTAGCAAACAAGTTGAAAATGAGCACGTAACGAGTTTAAATCAAACACGTAATTGAATTTGTAACAAGCATGTTCTCACCCCAAAATATATGTAAAACATGTAAAACGTGGGGCTATGAACTCACCTTGATGTTGAAGAACGATTGATAGGTAGGCATCTAATTCACATTGATGATGAAGAATGATTGACAGAATAGTGCCATCTAAATAATGGACAATACGAACAGGAAGACGAAGCTGCATGACCGAGAAGCTTTGCACATAATTTAACGGCTAAGTCCTACCACTACCTAGGATAATGTATTTGGAGTTTCCCGGAGAATTGTTATGTGCAACGCGACACGTTGATAAAAGATTTAGATTTAATCTTTGAAATGGTTTGGTGGTTGGTTAAATAAATAAATTGAAAATATACCCAAAGTGTGTAATATATATTCTTTATATATTACATATGAAAAATAACCCTTATATAATTCTTACCGTGAGTTATATAATAAAGACAGACAACTCAAGGATTAATGTGAACTGTATAATACTTTGCAAGTATAAAAAGTGAGAGTAAATAATTAACCAATTATTTCGACAGCTCATTTAATTATTAAGAAGTCCTTGTAGACACACGTCTTTAAGTTATAAATTAAACACACGACGTTTGTAAAACTTTTACAATAGTTATGGTGTTACTTTCTAGCTGAAAATTATAAAATATAAAATAATATTTTATAAACTTATATTTCGTTTCCTCGACAGGTCGCGTCTAAAATGGTTATCTCAATGTAAAAGTATAGTTTTTCGTTCGTTGTCAAGTTATGATGTAGTTATATTTTAATATACCTTAAAATATAACTTTAATGTCTTTATCGGTTTCTAAAATATTATAAGTTTTAGTAAACCATTACTAAATATAGAAATTTATATAAAATTTCTTCATGACTTTCCCGTTTATATAACGTTTTCCGTTTTCTTAAAACTCTACGTTTTCCCTTTAATCAATATATATTGAAATCATTCGTTTTTCAATATTTCAAATGCACGCGCTTTCTAGTTATAATATATATGTTGCAAGTATTCACGTTTCCATTTTTCCAACTCCCGCGTTTATCAGATATGACATATATATTCACGTTGTTATATCGAAACTCACAAACTAATAAATATTGTATTTATATAACCCTTAACCGCCCTTTTGTTCCGATTTATAAATTATAAATCTCGTTAAAATTTTATATTCATAAAATTTTAATATATATTTATTGTTAATTCATCTTAACTCACTTAATAAATATTATATTTATTTAACCATTTTAAAAACCACCAAATAATAGTTATCCAGTTTTAATATTTATTAAAACTTAAGTTATTTTTATTTGTCGTTTTGATAATATAAACCAAACAAACCCTCGTTGTTTCCTCGTTGATCCAAACGCGCCCTACTCGTGCCAAACTCAAAACAAACACCCCTACTTGCTATAAACCCAACGCACCCTAGTCGACTGACTCGCGAAACAAACGCGCCCTAGATATGCTTAATCCGAACCAAACACCCCCGTTTGGCTGCCACTATACCAAACGGGCCCTAATTTGTTACAAACCAAACGCCCCTAATCCATAAACAAAACCAAACGCCCCTAATCCCTAAACGAACCCAAACGCAGCCAGTGGCTGTTTCGCAGCCAACACCCAACAGCCCCCGGCTGTTAAACCAAACAAACAAACACCCCCTCCCCACGGCTGTTTATAACAGCCAAACAAACACACTCTAATCGGTGTGACAATCGAACCGAACCCACCCTTGATGATAGAAATACAAACCACACGCACGTGGTGTGGCTGTACCGAAACAGCCAAGACAAACACCCCTAAACAAACGCACCCTTGGGAGGTGGCGGTTGTGGTGGTGTTTCCGGTGGGGAGGCAGCCAACGAACAACCACCCTTGTGGTGCTATACCCGGACCCAACTTCTTCGGCTGTTATACCCAAACCGACGCACCCGGTGGTGATATACCACGAAACCAAACGCGCCCTAAGTGTTGTAAACCCACAAACCAAACGAACACCCCCCCTGCTGCTGTTATAACCAAACCGGACGCACCCTTGGGTGGTGGTCTCGGTGGTTGATGGCGTGGTGATGTTGGGGTGAAGACGAGGATGATGATGGTGGTAGAATAATCATGGTGGCAGCGGCGGTGAAGCTGCCGGAGTGGCGCGTGGCCGCGAGTAAGTGGGTGGATAGGATAGATCCGGTGACGAGGAGGAATGTTGAAGCTCGCCGGAAAAATCCCGCCGGAAAAGTATTCCGGCGGCGGCGCGGTGGTGACGGCGGCCGGAGATGGTGGTGGCCGGCGGCCGGTCAAATGGGAGGGAGAGAGAGATTTTTAGGAAGAGTGTGTGTAAATATAAGATAGAAATGAAAAAGATGTATATAAAATTTTTATATATATTAAAACTTTATATTAAAAGTGCCAATTTGAAATAGTTGAGGGGTTAAAGTGTAACATTTTTATTATAGTTTTTATAAAAACGGTTCGGGACTCATTTGAGCGACCTAACGGACGATTCAAATCTTGAAACTTGCGCCATTGTTTTCCGAATCATTTTTCTGATAAAAATGAGTATTTACTTGAAAAACGGGTCTAAGACTGAATTTTATGAAAAATAAAGCCTATACTAAATATTATATTTTTCCTAGACACAAAATGACAAAAGAAAATTTTATAAAAAAGAAAAAAAAAATTTATTAATTTTTGGATTTTTTATGAATTT
>BQNB010032530.1:0-53088 GCA_026074375.1 Tanacetum coccineum | reverse complement strand
AACAAGGGTATTCAAGTACTTAAAGGGTACTATGAATTATGGTTTATCATATGTTAGATATCCTTTGGTGTTAGAAGGTTATTCAGATGCTAGCTGGATAAATCATGTTGAAGATTCATCTTCTACTAGTAGATGGGTGTTCCTGCTTGGGGGATGTGTCATTTCATGGGCTTCCAAGAAGCAAACATGCATCACTGGTTCTACTATGAAATCTGAGTTTGTAGCATTGGCTGCCGCTGGTAAAGAAGCATAATGGCTAAGAAACTTGATACATGAGATTCCAATATGGCCGAAACCAATAGTACTAATTTCTATTCGATGTGATAGTGTTGCCTCATTGGCTAAAGCATATAGTCAAATGTATAATGGCAAGGCTTGACACTTAGGTGTTAGACATAGTATGATTAGGGAGTTAATCATGAACGGTTTGATTTCTATTGAGTTTGTTCGGTCACAACAGAATTTAGCAGACCACTTGACGAAGGGTCTAGCTAGGGACTTAGTGAATAAGTCAGTGATAAGGATGGGATTAAAGTCTATTTTAGTCTACTACCTATGAGATATCCAATTCCCTTCTAATACAACGTTAGAAGCTGAATTCAATGTGGAAAGCTCATAGCTAGATATTGGAACACGTGTATTTATCTTCCCGAGGTACGTGTTCAGACATGCAAGTGATGTTAGGTTGAAGTTTACCTTCTTAATGGTTCTTTTGAAAAAGTACAATGCAGGGCATGACTAAAAGAAACCACCTATGTGAACATGAAGTTTTGCCGCTTCAAGAATCTTGGACTTGGCTTCCAATATGTTCATTAATGGATTGGGACACATGGCTTGTAAATTGTCAAGTAAACGAACATTAGAGTGTTGTAGAAACGAATGTGTATAGTATCTTCAGGTATTCAAATGGATTGACGGGTTTAATCGTTAAGACACCCTAATTTTCAAATATTTGGCATGTGTATTATACTAAGATGAAAATTCAATCGCAAGACATTTTCATCTATGCATTTTGTTTATTTCGTTATATTTGCTATAACGTAATGACATATATCATTATATATGTTTTAGTAAATCAAGGATTAAACTAAAATGGGGGGAGGATTTGTTGGTGATTTTAGTGTCATCGACGACCATTTAGGTAATGAAGATTTACTAAAGACCGATGAGATCTCATGTTCGGCTCGGATACGAGTTAGGGAAGTGTGGAGTGCACACTCGTTGAGCTAATATGAAATCTACTAAGACATAAATGCAGGTGTTACGCCGTAACATATGTTGTTACGCCGTAAACCAGGTTGGGGATGATTACGTCATAACCTATACATTTGGTTACGCTGTAACATGAAGTCTCTATCAAAGGATTGTTGGATTACGCCGTAAAAGGTAATGTTACGTCGTAACAAGTGAAGTTGTTATGACATTACACCATAACTAAAGAGTTTACGCCGTAAAGTCTTGTCACTTGGTTAAAAGCAGTTCGAGTTTAATTGATTCTAACCACCCAAAAACCAACTAAAACTGTCTTATATATCTGTCATAAGTTTAGATAGATGGGGCTCATAACATAAGAACGAAAAACACTTACAATTCCTCCATTGTTCTTGCTTTGTGATCTTGTGCCTAGACACAAAGTGTTTTCTCTTCTAGATTTATCCCGATAGAGATTTCGTGCAACCCAGGCATATATAGGGTCGAAATACTTTATACGGAAAGTGAACTCAACACGATTCTAGTAAGATATCCAGGATTATCACGACACCCTAACCACTATTAACCTACACCTTATGATATTGAGTGTAAGTTCATGAGTCATTTTAAAAACTATTGATAGCCAAATATATTTCCTTCGTCTCAACCCAAATTATAGGTTTAATTTTTTATTTTGGTTTGTGTCAGTGTTCACTTTCAAATTTCAACCCATACAAAAGCTTTAGGCTACCTACAAACGACACCGGACGATCTATAATTTTTCTGTCACATCAGTTTTCTCTTTTCGGCGATCTACAGACGACCTTTTAGCCTCAGTAAAACGACCTACTTTTTTTAATTAACAACAAAATTAAAATTCATTAATAATAAAAAACAATTACATACTTATTCAAATACACTTAAAAACATTACAATAAAAATTAGAAACTTAAACTAAACTTCATTATTATGTTGCTGGTTAAATAAAGGCATCTTAACTTCTGTCCAAGCAGCATGATTTTTCAAAATTCTCCAACACGCCTCCAATGTAAAGGCATGTCCGTATTGCGTTTCAAATTCCGCTAACGCTTTTTGAAACACATCGAGGTTAAATTACCCGCTCTCGTCCATCCGTTGAACACTATCGTAAACGACACTAAACGCATCAATTTTAGGACGAATCGAATTTTTCCATTTGGTCATGATGGCATCGTATCCTCGAATATTCTCCCCCGTCCCTTTCTCAAAGTAAGCAACAACCTCCGACCAAAACCCTCTCTTCATGGCGTCTCGGGTGACATAGTTTACCGTTACATTGCACCAAGCTTTACACAACGTGATCTCTTCTGCTGTTGTCCATGGTTGTGATGTCTTGGCCTTTCGACGATGGTTTGAAGTGGAAGCCGAACCGTTATACATTGTAAATAAAAATGAGAAGTATAAAATAAAGGTGGTTTGAATTTATATATAAAATGGTGAAATAAATGGGGGTATTTATAAGGTTTAAATTGGTTTAAATTTAAAAGGTTTTACAATGTTTTTTTATTAATATAACGATACAAATTTAATGTTTGTGTTCTTTGTTTGTCGATGGTGGGGATGACCAATTCAACCAAATGAGACGAACTCCACCGACATGCAAGACTCCCTCACAATAGCTCGACCGACTGGGGATGCCAACGACCGACTCGGTCGTGGTTCTCATTGTGGGCAACCTTATTCATGCACAATATAATGGTCTCAATTCTAATCATATGTGCACAGTTTGAAAGCTGACAGATAATTTGATACGAATGAAGTATATACGAGTATCACAAAAGGGTACGATACAACTATATTGTAAAGATGTTTCATCTGATGTGTAGATGACAGTGATAGTACAAAGGGTACAAGTTAAGCAAGGATATGTGTCAAATTGTATTCCATTCCTCTGAAAACACAAGATGATTGAGTGTTGGTGTAACACGTGTTTAATTGAAAGAATATAAAATGAGAAAAAATAAATCATATTAAAATATTAAAATTCTATTTTAATTTAAATTAGTAAATTGGATTTAATTTATTAAATTGTTTACAAGGATAATAATTAATATTAGTTTTTAAATAATATTATATAAAATACTTTTTTTAATTTGTGTTTAACATTATTTTAATAAATAGTATATTCAAATAATATATAATTTTATAATACTAGTAAAGTATAAAATACTACATATAGCTTAAAAATTAATTTGTATTTTATTTTTAATTAAAAAATATTTAATAAATATAAATACATAAATATAATTAAATAATAATAATATATAAATAAATAAGTAAAATATAATAATAATAAAATAAATAATTAATAATACTAATACTAATAGTAATAGTAATAATAATAATAATTGATTTATGATGCTAAAAATATCGAATTTCTTGGAATTATAATCATTTCTTTCATTTTGCTATAGAATGTTGAATTCCACACATAAAGAATATTGAGCGGACTCTTTCTTCAAAAAGAGTGACGTCCACCTAATTACCTTCTAGAGTGGGGGTCACAACACCCAAATTGACTATTTGCTGGTACGCAGAGGCGACCTTAGAGCATGCAAGGACTACAGGGCCTTCCCAAGTAAGGCATGCTCATCGCAACACAAGTTGGTAATCTTTGATGTACTTTTCGAGGGGCAACGACATAGGAGGGAGGCGACAAGGAGGCAGATGATTTTGTGGAAGAACTTGGATGAGGATGCGATAGATACTTTTAGAGCTACAGTCTCCGAGAAACTTTTGGCTCTGGAGGAGGACATGTCAGCCAGTAACGTTGATCAAATGTCAGCCAGTAAAGATGCGGAAAAGGAGTCCTTAGGTATTGCTAGTGAGTCAGCTAGAACTCATTCAACGCATAGGGAATCTTGGTTGTTTAGTGAGGAGGTGCAAACCAAAGTAGCGGCAAAACAATCTAGGTTCAAAGATCTCCTTTCATGTCGCGAGGGCAATCAAGAGGACATAGACATAGCTAAGGAGAGGTATAAAGTAGCTAAAAGAGAAGCGAAGATAGCAGTAGCCCGGGCGAAAGACAAAGCATACGAAGACTTGTATAAGAAATTAGTCTCGAAAGAGGGGGCAAATGATATATATAAGATTGCTAAAGCCCAAGGGAGAAGAAGGGGGATATAGGAAACGTGAGATATATCAAAGATGAAGGAGGTCAAACCATTATGATGTTAGAAGATATTAGGAAAAGATGGGAGAGTATTTCTCCTCTCTTTCAACGAGTCTCCTTCCAACGAGAGTAGACCCGAAGGAAGTGGGGAAGTAGTGATCTCTAGCCCACACATGCTTTACGACTGCTACTACTCGAGGATCAACCAAGGAGAAGTGAGGATTGCATTACAGAAGATGGGGAGAAACAAAGTCGTAGGCCCGGACCAGATTCCTATTGAAAGCAAGCATTAAACAAATATAATTTTACGTTAAACATGTGTTATATGACTATTAAGAATATAATTTATAAGTTTTCATATTTTATTTTCGTATTTTTACGTAAAACGCTTACGTACACACCTAAGTGCATGCATGCAAATAAATGAACACCATTTTATTACTTATACTTATACTTACATATTTAAATGTTAAACACAAAAATGCTATATCTTTTCCTCTTACTTGTTTTTTTGCCGCCAAACCCATTCAAACAAAAGAAGAAAAACATCATCAATCTAATACACCATCTATTTTAATGATAAACATCATACTATGCATACTTGTGAATCCTTTTGTCATCTCAAGGACGACTTTTCTTTTTTCCTCCTTTAAGCCCTACTTTCGACACACATGCTCCAATACACTCAAAGCCCATTTTTGGTATCACTAGGAGAAAAGGAGATGTGTAGTTTACCAAGTTTTTATATATAAATGCAAGACATAAAGTAATACTTCACCATTTCTAAATACATAGCAAAACAAATTCTCTTTTTGTCCTTCTTGGGTACTCACGGCAGAAGCAAAAAAAAGAGGAAGGGTCCAAGCTTTGATAAATTAGTTTGCAAGTATTATCATTAAAGGTTGGATAAAATCAAAGGTTCATGGTTGGGTTGTTGGTTATACATCTTACTAAATCTCATCATCATCCTCACTAAGGTTTATATTTTCCAAGGTTATAAATAGCGTGAAGACTGGCGTAGCGGCATAGCCAAGCCTCAAGCTTTAGCGTGAGGAGTAGCGACATGGCGTTTTTAAGGCGTAACTTAAGGCGGCAAAAAATATTTATAGATTTATAGATTATATCATAGTTTAGAATAATATGAGTAGTAAATATTATTAAATTCAAGCATCAATCCAAAATATTAGTAAATCCAAGCATAAATATCAAATTTTAGAAAATCCCTTAAACACTTCAAAAAAACTCGCCACGCTATGCGCTATAGCGTGCTTTATCACGCTATATGACGCTATATTGCACGCCACGCCTAGAGACGACGCATTGACCTGTTTCGTAACGTGGAGGTCACACTTCGCGCTATGGCGCCGCTATAGCGCGCTATTTTGAACCCTGATATTTTCTCATACTTTCATTATACATATTTATTTGCTATGAACATTTTTATTTATATAGTTATATCACCAATTAGTTAAATTTTTATAAAAAGTTTACAAGAAAGTCAAGAATAATACTTAAACATATACATATTTACAAGTGATGTAAAATAAGTTATATACAAGATGGAACACTTAATAATATTTATTTTGATATATTTCAAGTGCTAGTTAATTTATTAATCTTGTTCTTAAATTAATTGTACATAAATTAGTTTATATAGTATTATAATTTATTTATGTTCTTGGAATTTTATTCATGATATTGTGATGAGATAAATAGGATTAGGTTAGTAGATGTTGTTGGTTTTGAAAGTTGATTGAGTGTATAAATTAGAGGATATTGTTGTGTAAAAATGAGGTAAAAATCATAGATTTTAAGGTATAGAAATACTCTTGTTAACAGACGACCCAAACTATTTTGACACGAATTTCAAGACAAGTTAAAACTTTACAAATATGTTAGTACACCTTAATACGAATCCATGGACATAAAGAACGCGAAAAAACGAACGTAAAAAGAAGAAGTTATGAATTTTTAAAGTTTACCGGTAACTATATTGTTTGGACAACTTTTGGTAGAAAATATGTAATTTGATCAGTTTTAAATTCGTAATTTTGAGGCTTTTCGGTTCCGAACCGGCTTAAGTATAAAACTAAAAAGTTGCTCGGAATGATATTTCGGTAAAGCATCACGTGTTTTTGAAGCCTAAAAGTGTAATATGAGTAAGTTAATCTTCATTAAAACTAGACAACTTTTATATAAAATTTCATGCACACTTTTATAAAGTATAAAAGCTGATAAAAACTTAATTAGGTGTTTTCGAGTCCGTTTGCCTATAAAAACCTTAAGAAATAATATATTAACACTTGTATAATATTAATACGCGTTTTTTAAAACTTTATAAGAATTATTTTACGAATTAGTTAGACTATATATTTTGTCACTTTAGAAATAATAAAAATAGTAGATCGAGCGTAATTGACTACAATAATTTTTCGGACTAATAGAATATCTCACAAGATATACTTAGACATTAAATGACAAACTTAACATAAACATTGTTTTAACTTATAAACTAAAACTAAAACTAATAGGTGATGATATAACATTATAAAATACATTGTTTTATTTATTTCAAGTACATTATTCTTATCCGACCTATAATTAATTAGGTGATGACTTTCATTATTGATTATTCAAATCAATTCCATTACTTGAGGTGAGTTTATAGCCCCGCTTTAACTTGTTTTGATTATTTTACAAATCTCGGGGTGAGATACATTGCTTGTTTTTACTTATGGACGCAAATACTTCACTTTCATTCAAATGATTACGGATTAGCCTAAGTAACAATAATTCTTTTGCACGAATTATCATGAGCTGTTAATTACTGTGTGTAAGCGCGAGTGTTATAAATAAATCTATTAGGATTGACATCCACATCCAGGAATGGTGCCAAACATGGCCAACGGACGTATACCACGTTGAATTTTGAATGTTACAACATTCACATGAATACATACTTTGTCTGAAATTGATTGGCATACATATACTGTCGTAGCCTCGGTGTCATGAGCTTAGTGCAATCGTAATCACTTCACCGGATATTGTATACCATGCAATACATACTTTAAACCTTGCGGTCCAACTTTGTTACTTACTTAAATCTATGAACTTACCAACTTTATATTGACACTTTTAAGCATGTATTTCTTAGGTGAATAAGCCGCTTGACGTTCTTGATGTGCATTGGAGTCTAAACCTTTCAAGATTTCATTCATGGATTTCTACTTGCATTGAAACTATCAATCTCGTTGTATTATTTTCAGTCTTTCATTTTGATGCAACTTTGGGACAAATGTTATAACAATTTAAATTTCAGTTAAATCATCGAGATTACTTTTCAAATGACTCATTTAGAGGTTGTTCTCTTATATCTTGTGCTATTGTATTCATGAAGTAACACTCCTGGACATATTTCTGCTGCGACCCATTTTGGGGGTGTTACAGTTGGTTTGGAGAACCCTAATAGATAAGGGAACACCAAAGAGATACTTAAGAGTCATAAGGGATATGTACGAGGGGGCGAAGACCCGCATACGCACCACAGTGGGGAACACAAAGTTTTTCCCTATGGAAGTAGGTCTTCATCAGGGTTTAGCCATTATCACATACCTTTTCGCCTTAATATCGGATGAGATTTTGCGGGGGATTCAAGAGAACATCCCTTGGTGCATGATATTTGCAGACGATATTGTGTTGACTATAGAATCGGCGAAAGGGTCAAACAATAGACTTGAGAGTTAGAGGGAGGCACTAGAAGATAATGGCTTACGGGTAAGCAGAGAGAAGACAAAATACCTTAGATGTGATTTCGGTAGGTACGAGGTCGTCCACCAAAAAGTGGATATTCGTATAGGAGATCGGATCCTTCAACCAAATGAGTCTTTAGATATTTGGGCTCGGTGATACATAGATCATGAAGAATAGACGGAGATGTTGCTCATCGTATTAGAGCAGGTTGGGTGAAATAGAGGGCGGTCTCAAGAGTCTTATGTGATAGGAGAATTCCTTTAAAGCTTAAGGGAAAATTTTATAGGGTCGCGATTAGACCGGTTATGCTGTATGGCTCAGAGTGCTGGCTGATCACGAAAGCTCAAGCGAACAGGGTGGAAGTGGCGGAATTGAGAATGTTGATGTGGACTTATGGTAAAACTATGGTAGACATGACATCGAATGGAGTTTTCAGATCAGAACTTGATGTCGATTCTATAATCGACAAGATGAGGGAAGGAAGGTTGAGATGGTTTGGGCATGTCAAGAGGATACTACAAACTGCGCCGGTTATGAGAGTCGAAGCTTTGTTAGTCGACGGCTCAAGGAGAAGGGGGTATACCTAAACTTAGATGGGAAGATAGATTTAAGCAGGACATGAAAGAGCTTTTCTCTTCCGAGGACATGTCCTTTGATAGGAACGCGTGGAGATATAGAATAAGGATTAGCAGGTAGGAGTTTTAGGCCTTTGATTAGGTCTTGCGTTTAGGTTTATAGGAGCTTCGTAGTAGCTTTGCCTTGTGTGTTTTAGGTTTTTGCGTCTCATAGCTAGTTTTCCTTTAAGCGCCTAGGAGCCCGCTTTTTCCCCTTTTGCTTTACCCGTAGGTATTGCTTCCCATAGTTTCTCTCTTAGGCTAGTCGCCCTTTAGGCGGTTAGGAGCCCCCTTTTCCCCTTTTTTTGCTTTGCCCTTGGATATAGCCCCCCTTAGCTTTCTCTTAGGCGGCTTTTCTTTTAGACTTTTAGACTCCCCTAGCTTTCTCTTTAGTCTTGGTTCCATCTTTAGGCCCCTTTGCTTTGCTTGTGCTGCCTCTTTTGTGCTCTTGTCGTATGCGGTCTACTTGTTTGCTATGTTGTTTTTGTTTATGGTGTGGTCCCATTATGGGATCCTTTTTTGTCTTTGTATGTGTTTCTCTTGTGGCTTATGCTCCTTTGTGTGTTTGCTTATTTTTTATGTCTTTTTTGTGCTTGTATGCTTGTTTGCTTACGTTATTTGCTTGTTTGCCCTTATGGCTATGTTTTTTCCACTGTGCCTTTATGCCCTTTATCTTAATCTTTTATGTGCTTATCTTGTGCCCTTTCTCGTTTGGTTGTTTGTTCGTTTTCCTCGGGTTTATGATGTTGATTACTTGTTCTCTGTCTTATGTTTGGGTCGATCCATTACCTTTGCTTTTGCCTTGTTTTCGTTCTCTTTCCCTGAGCAACACCATTATGCACACGTACACTGGCTGGAGGTCCCTTGGAAGCAGTCTCTTTACTTCCGGGTTTATCCTGAAGGTAGGGGTAGGATCTGTTTACATTTCACCTCCCCTGTACCTCGCTCCGGTGGGATTGGGTATGTTGTTATCGTAAGGATTTTCATTATATTTCATTTACCAACCAAACGCATTGAGTAATGGAATTCAGATTTTAAATTTCTTAAATCTGACAACCAAACACGCTGTAAAATGAAATCAAGTTTCAATTCCATCAGAATTCTAAAAATCTGGAAACCAAACAGAGCCTAAGTGATTGAAAAGAAGGTTGTACTATAGCTAACAAACGGGTCTGAAAGTAAGTAACTCAAAATAAGATGTTTGCAATATCATGGTAAACGTTTTGCTGAGTAGTTAAGGCTGGACGATATAATGGTAAAGTCACCTATGTGACTTACAACTCGCGCTCGAGTTGCTATCCCGCCCACCCAGGTGACTTTGCCATTTCGGTGAGTTTGGGTGGTTTTGTGCCTCAACTATGTGACGAACTCACATAGTGTGAGTTATATTTTTGGTGGGCCCCCTTTCAAAACTAGCCGTTTCATATTAAAAAAACTTTTTTAAAAAAACTCACTTTTTACCTATAAATACCTATTAATTCACCTATTTTTATACACAATTATTCTCACTTTTAAATTATACCCACTTTTAAAAATTGATATGGCTTGTTCATTTTCACACATCGTCGATGAAATCCACGCTTTGGTTCAAAACTAATTCACGAAGATGGATTTAGCCGTGCAATTTGTCAATGCAAGCGCAGCTAAAAATGATCTTAGAAAAGCATACGAGAAATGCAATGACATTCCACAAGAGATCCGTACTTTGATCGACACTTTTTTGAAACAAGAATCTGATAAAGATTACGAGATGAATCTTGCTATTTATAGAAAGGCGGCAAAAATAGAAAAACAAATTGAGAGTAAATATGTTTGGTTATCTGAAAATACCATCTCTTTTCATTTTCCCACTATAAATACTAACTCTTTTCACTACTTTTTTCACATATTCAAACAACATTTCAAAAACTCACCATGTCTGAAACCAACCAAAGCAATCCTCCAGCACCCGAAAACAGATTAATAATCTATGTACTGTTTTTAATTGTGTTGTAATGTTTTTAATTTATGAATAAAAGTTTTTAATTTAGTTAACGTTTTTATTAATTTCGTACGTTTACGTTTACGTAAATATTTATTTTTTTATTTTATGAATAAAAATATTTAAATAAAAAAAAGGTGGGTAAGGTGAGTTTTAATTGTAAGGTAAGTTCTTATTACGGTTGAAAGATGAGTTTTATTTAAAAAGAGAAAGCTGATGTGACGACGACGTCACCATATACGATCCAGCCTAAAGTGGGCTTTGAGAAAGGTTCTGAAAGGGATGGATACTGTGTATATCATTTCCAACCACACATTTTCTGTACCAATTGATAGACATAAAAAACAACTTGCTCAAATCAATAGAATAGTCTTGTTCTTAGAAAGAAAAAAAAACAACTAACTAAAAATGGCGGGTATGGTTGTTAACATTAGCAAACTCATAACAACCAACCAAACAACCCTAATACCAAAATTCAACACAAACATTAATAATAATAATCTTCATCATATTAGTCTTCCTATCATCCATTCACAAAGACCTTCAACCATAATCATGTCATCTGCAACAACTCCAACTACCATAACCACCATCACCCCAACCCCCTCTTCGTCAGGTATTTTGACTCAGATGTACGCGGCCTAACCGGGCTTAACTTTTTATATAAAAAGATCTTATTTTTATCATACCCT
Organism: Tanacetum coccineum; assembly: GCA_026074375.1. Taxonomy (NCBI): domain Eukaryota; kingdom Viridiplantae; phylum Streptophyta; class Magnoliopsida; order Asterales; family Asteraceae; genus Tanacetum; species Tanacetum coccineum. The sequence goes on along the minus strand of BQNB010032530.1, from coordinate 41,709 downwards.
TTTCGTTTTATATCCTTTTTCTCATTGTTTTTTTAATAAAGATTGTGTCTTGTTTTGTTTCTTTAGAAAGTGGATGTTCTTGGGCTGAATTTGCTGGCAATGTTTCCGGCGAATGGGACGGGTTTTTAGCTGACTTCACCAATGATGGAAAACCAATTGAGCTCCCCGAAAACGTTGTTCCTAATGCTTATCGTGAATGGGAGGTTCGGGTTTTTGACTGGCAGACTCAGTGTCCTACTCTTGCTCAGCCCGATAAGCTTTCCGCTATGTATAAGGTGATTAAGCTGCTGCCTACAGTTGGTTGCGAAGCTGATGCTGCTACAAGGTATACTATTGATGAGAGGACTATTGGGGGTGTGGAGAATATGGTTTCTGCGTTTGCGTATCAGTCTAATGGCTCATACACTGCTGTTTGGGAAAGTCCGAAAGGGTTGGAGCTGGAGCATTGTTTGATTGATCCTCGTGATAAAGAGTCGCGTGTGAGGATTGTTCAAGTTGTGGGTGTTGAAGATAAGAAGTTAGTGTTGAAGAATGTTAAAGTGTTTGTTGAGCAGTGGTATGGTCCGTTTAGAAACGGGGAATCGTTGGGTGGATGTGCTATACGTGATTCGGCGTTTGCTTGTACTAAAGCTCTTGATGGTTCACAAGTTTCGGGTGTGTGGCAACGCTCAAAATCTGTAGCTGCCTTCCAAGACTCTCCCAATGTGAGTTTACCACGATAAATTTTGCATTTTGATTGATTTGCAAGTATGTGGATGCTTTGATTCTATTGATTAACCGCTTTTTCATAAACATGACAGGGGGTTCTTCAAGAATTTGTGCCAGTTGATGGAATGCAGAACTTAGTAAGAGAAGAAGAGAATCTGGTATTGCTGCCAAGGAACTTGTGGAGTTCAGTGACAGAAATGCAAGATGAAGGAATAACTTGCTGTGAAGTCGGATGGCTGTTGGAACCAGGACGTGCCATCACATCAAAGTGCATCTTTTCAAGAAACGCAGAGTTAAAAGTACGTAATTTTGTGTGTGTGTGTGTGCATATTCAGTCGTTTATTAGTGTGAGGCAGCTATCTAATAAGCATGCATTTGGATTGTTTTGCAGGAGGTCGTCACTTCATCCGATATTGCAGCTCCTGGACCAGGACTATAGTATAAGAGTATGGCACCCTAAGCGGGTTTATACAGAAGATTGGCAACTATTTTGGTTGTTTCCAGGAACGCTGTTAGGTTTGCTTATACGAACACTAGTTTTTGGAGCTAAGTTTGCATTTTGATCACTTGTAGAACTGCCTCACAATGAGTATATGGTATAGAATAAATGATGTTATTGAGTAACAAGTCTGCATGATCTGCTTGTTTTCTTTTTCAATGTTTCTTGATATATATAGTGGGCAAATATATATAAATAAGCTGTACGTTAATACACCGGTCTTAGAAGCTGGGCTTGCTCAGAATTTGTCGGTTCTTGTATCAAAACCAACCTATCCTCTCTTGTGCCAGTGAGAATTCATAGGATGAAAAGGAAATGAAATACAAGAAGCATTGCAGTTTGGCACAAAGTTTAGTTGATTTAGAATCCTATTAAAATTAACAAGAAATAAAGTGTTGTCCCACAAGTACAACTTACAATAATTTTAACAACAAAAATAAAAAAACTGTGCACTCATTAAGTTATTACATCTTTTGAAGTAATACAACAACATAAAACAAGAGCATATGCTCAGACAGCAAACATCAACAGCCGTCCAATGGCTGCGAGCATTTAAATCATGGCCTCGAAACTGCAATTGCCACACCTACTCTCATACTGCTGTACAATCTGCAATATGTCAATTGTAGTGTTCTCTAAGTATGAGTCTGTTTTACGAGCATTTAGAAAGCAACTGGGGATGTACCTGTAGACGAATTTTCGGATCGAAATTACAGGTGAGCCCCTGGTGCATCTCTCATGCTAATATTCAGGCTGTTGCGCATTGTTCTTCGACCAACTCCTGCATTTCCCTTTGTCATCATTGCCACAAATTCCCCATAATCAATCCTTCCATCCTGTATCACAACATAAATCCATCATTCTTTCGTTCACCAAACTAAACAACATGAAAATCTTTTTATAGAGTTTAGACTTACGTTGTCTTGGTCAACTTCTTTGATGATATCTTCTACAAGAAAATCAGTCATATTGTGATCAGCACAAGCTTGCTGGAGTTCATCAACTGTTATATAACCACTTCCATCTTTGTCAAAATACTGGAACGCAGCCACTAGGTGCTCCTCTCTTTCCAATTTATTCAGGTGAATTGTAGCAGCAACAAATTCACCATAATCAATTGTTCCGCTGTTGTCCACATCAGCCTGAAATCCACATGACAGATCAGCCATAAACAACTTGACACATGTACATGGTCTAAGAAATAGTCATACCGCGTCCATAAGGTCTCTTATCTCTGTATCTTTCAATGTAGAACCGAACTTCCTTAAACCGGCTTTGAGTTCATCAAATGTAATTGCACCACTGTTATCAGTATCCATTGCCTTAAACATTTCTCTCAAACCAGCAATCTCCTCTTCAGACAAACTTTCGGCTATAACCTGGACCCAAACAAGAAATAATTCTAAATCACTAAATTGCTTCAGGCTCTTCAGTCATAAACGGAATGCATGCCTTGTTATTTATGTGATTATTAAATCTTTTGCAACTAGAAGCATATACAAGTTAATGTTCAGTGTCTCAATAATATGAACATACCCGCAAAGCCATCTTCTTTAACTTGTTCATTGCAGAGAATTGTTTCAAACGAGAAAGAACAGCTGGATCCAATGCTCTATCAGGAGCAACACCATTTTCGCAAACCCAAGGATGGCCTGTACAGTTCATATAACCCCAAACCACATATAAATAATCTTCAATCTTATAATAATGGTAACGAATAATGTATATTTGAATTAAAGCTACTTAAAAATTAGGCATTCAAACTATAGATAATATGATTCACAAAAGTAGGAACAACATACAAAGAACTTCATGAGCAGTTAGACGGTCTGAAGGTCGAGAGCACAACATCTTCCTGATAAGATCCTTAGCACTGTCAGATATAAGTGGCCACGGGTCTGAATCAAAGTCAATGTATCCCTTCAAAACCGCATCAAATATCCCCTGTTGTGTTTCTACATTTCAAAAATAATAATAATAAGTGAGCATCCCTATTGATGATATCCGGAACACACAGATAAAAAGCAAACGTTCTGCTGACTTCTTAACACGTACCAGCCCAAAATGGAGGCACACCACTCAGTAGGATGTAAAGTATAACCCCTGCAGTCCATACATCTGCTTCTGGGCCATAGTGCTTCAAAAGCACCTCAGGTGCAACATAGTATGGGCTTCCTACTACATCCGTGAATACTTGACCTGAACAGTAACATAATATTTTGTTACACATTCACGATAAGCTATAGATATAGTTAGCAGCAGTCATACTATGGTAATTCAAATTTACCTGGCTTGAAGAAAACTGAGAGTCCAAAGTCAATTGCCTTGAGAGAGAAATCGTCATCTCTATTGACCAACAAGAAATTTTCAGGTTTCAAGTCTCTATGCATAACACCAAGTGAGTGGCATGCCTCAACAACACCGACAATGATCTTTGTCAGTTCAGCTGCCTTTCTCTCACTATAATGTCCCCTCTGAATGATCCTGTCAAACAATTCACCTCCATTGCAAAGCTCCATGACGATATGAACATACAAAGGATCCTCGTATGCACCCTTAATGGTGACAATATTCTTGTGTCCTGCCAAATGGTGCATTATCTGAATCTCTCTCCTAACGTCTTCCAAATCCTCTTTGGAAATCAACTTCCTCTTGGAGATCGATTTGCAGGCATAATCTACCCCAGTTGCAATCTCAGTGCACAAATAGGTAGTACCGAATTGACCCTGGCCTAACTTTTGACCCAATGTGTAGACATCACGAATGTTGTCAGTTTTATGTCCGAGAACGTAATAAGCCTGATTCGAGTGACGGTTCATGTTGTTTTCTTTCTTGGGTTTAGGACTAGGATTTTGTGGTTCTTTGGAAAATTCTTGGGCTATTTGCTGATTAGTATTTAAAGTGGTTGGCGAGTAATCTAAAGAGTTGTTTGATAAAGCAGAAGGGTTTTGAACAGAAACCGAATGTTCTTCAGGCTTATTGAAGCCTTGTGCGTCTTTTATTCCGAAAGATCCACGGCATGTATTGCCCATAAAAACAATCAACTACTTCTCATTAATTTGCTACACAAACAATCATTCAAATTGTACTAGTTAGTCCCATGATTGGCAGCACAAACAACAAACAAAAACTACTAATAAGTCATAGTAATATTTTATAGTTTTTGCTTAATATAAAGATCTAGAACAGATCAGATAAGTGATCTTAATCTCATCATGAATACAATAAAAAAAACTTAATGACAACATTTATAAACTTTAGCTAAAACCCATATTAGAAATCCCAAAAGTCAACACAAAGAAGACTTAAACTTTATTAATTTGTAGCAACACCCATATGATAAATTCTTATAAAAAGAACTATAAAGACTATAACTTTATTAAAAACCAACTAGAAAGACTACAACTTTATTGATTTCTAACAAGACCCATATGAGAAATCATCATAACTAACAAGACCAATATGAAAAAATTATTAGAAATGATGAAAAAGAGATGAAATGAATGAGATCTACCTGAAGGACAAATATAGAAAGTGATCACTTTGGTTGAAGATGATTAGTGAATGAATGAATGAACAGAAGCAGTTTAAAATAGAAATATAATAAGTATGGTTTGGTGGGTGTTGACAAATTTGAAAAAAAGGAAGGGAGGAAGGCTCAGTGGAGATGCTGGGAAGTAACGGAGATGGTGGAAAGAACAGAAGTGGTGCTGACCAGCTTAACACACTTCAACTCACAACTCATGTTCCTCTATCCATAATTATTGCTTACTTCTTACTACCTTCATGTATCCCTCAACTCCCAACAAGTCCTTCTTTTACAATAGTTTTAAGTTTTAACCATCTCACCTCAAGGTTTTAGAAGATTATTTAGGTTGTTAGGTTGTGTACATCAGAGAAAAAAAGACTCAACTGGAGTAAAGATAAATCTTTGTTTGCTTGTTTAAATATTAATCTTAAAGATAGCGATCCTTAAAAGTTCATGTAACTTTACCGGTAAAGTTCTCTCATAAAAACAAAGTAAACTGGGTCCCTCAATGGGCCCCACTGTTGTATTTGTGAAAAAACTTTACCGATAAAATTTATATTAACTCCGGATGATCTTTTTCCTTATCTTCTTAACCACTAGATAAAGTTTGTTTAATTTTGTTTTTAGTATATTGTATTGTTAAAGATGTAAGCTTTGACACTTGAAAAATACACATGATTTGTTTTTGACATATCATGTTATCTTAAACTAAGAAGATGTTAACTTTGATGCCAAAAAAATAGACATGGTTTGTTTATTTCTGATATCACATTCCCTTTAAACTTATTAGATAGTAATATCATTGACAAAATTCTAAGAAGTAAGGCAGTAATCTCGTAGATATTGTTTAACAATAAGTGGTCGTGAAAATAGGAGCGGAGCCAGGAATTTTAGTTAAGGGGGTCAGTGTGTTTAACGCAAAAAGTCATATTAATAAATATTGCTTCAAAAATTAACATGTAGGGTTGTCTTTTACTGTTTGTGAATTTTGTAGACATGTCTATAGAATAAAGGAGACTGATTGTATAAAGTATAAACTAATAGAAAATTAGCTTGTAATCTAAATAACTAATAAATGAAGTGGGTTGATTAGGCGTGGCTCAGCACCCACTAGTCTGCCCCTACGTGAAAATAAAAAGAAAATGAACATTTATCTTAGTTGTGTGTGACATTTAGTTAACGACTTGAAGCCCCTTGCTAGCTAAACTTGGGCTGACCATAACTCGCTTAAGAAAATATCGCTATTATCGCCTTATTTATAAATGGGGAAATGATCACTGCTGCAAATAACAGGTAACTTGCATGTTGTTCTTTGTATTTTAGATCAGTGGGTTAAGATCAACATAGACCAATTATTTGTCAGATCCAATGAATCAATCTCAACCATTTATTTTTTCATCAAAAATAAAAAAACTCACTTTTCACATCTTTTTTAAAAATAATAAACTATCTTTCTAAACGGTTCATTCGTCTCACGACAAAAAAAAGAACTCCATCGCGATGGTATTTTTTTTTATTTTCAGTAGACGGGTGATCGATATACTTACGTGAACTTTTTTTTCGATTTTTTTTTAGTCACGATGCGAAAATCATTTATGATTGTATAACTGATCTATATGATTCGTATAACGATTCATATATGATTCATAAAAATTCATTATGATTATCATAAATTTGATTTCATGAAATCATATATGTTTTAATTAAAATCATATTATTGATTTGTGATTTAATGAATTTTTTTTCAATTTTGTTTACAGTCTCGAATTGTGAAAAAGCATATATGTTTCGTATAACGAATCATATTTGATTTCATAACAATCATTATGACTTTGTGATTCGACAACTTCTTTTTAATTTTGGTTCAGTCACGAATTGCGAAAATCATATATGATTAGTCATTATATTCATATATGATTCGTATAAACGACTCATATTGTTTTCATAAAAATATATATGATTCATAAAATCATAAAATAAATGTCGTCGAAGTTCATAGTGTGCCCCTTTATAGTAAGATAATTTATTCTCATCGCAGATTATTTGTTTTGTTTTGCGTAACGATTAACAGTGTGTGAGATATTTAATTTTTTATAAAAAGGTGGAAAGTGTTTTTTTTTATTTTTGATAAAAAAATGAATGGCTAAGATTATTTCATTGAGTCTATGACATTTATTGAGTTTATATTGAACTTTTGGCTTAGATTAGTTGATCCACTATTCATCAGCCGATTCAAAAACACTATTTACCATCTGATCCAAAAATATAAAGAATAACAGACAAATTGCCTGCTGTTTGCAGCAGTCATCATTTCCCTTTTATAAATATCATAAGTACTGCGATTAATAATCTTAATCGGTCCTAATATTACATGTAATTGTTATTACAAATTACTAGTCACTAAAAATTTAACTCGAGTTCATTTTATGCGGTTTACGAAGTTCCTTTCAACCGTTCGTATTGTACTTAAGTTTGTGTCATTTGGATAAATGAATTTTATTTTTAAATTTAAAGAATAAATATCTTTTGTATGTACCTAGGTTTTTGTATGCAAAATCTTTAAATGAGCTTTTTTCATAATCTTTTACTATATAATAAAATAATTACATTATTTCGGAGTTTTCTATAAGATTTGATTAAAAAAAATTTTTTGACCGATTAGAACGCTTGATTTTGACAAGTAGGCAAAATCGTGCGATCTGATTAGTTAAAAAAAATCAAATTTGATCAAAATTGAAAATTTTGGTAGAGAAAAAAACACATAAAAATATGTGTCAAATTTGTGAAAAACAAAAACTTAAAAAAATGAAGTAATTAATAAAACTTTAATGGTTGAAGGTTAAATAAATAATATGAATTTAAGTGTAAATTAAAAAGTTTTCATGTTTTTTAATAATTTTAAAAAGTAAATAAATAACCTTTTAGACTTTATACGCTTGAACTTTATATTTTAAAAATATAACATAGATGATGTTTTAAAAGTACAACATACATATACACAAGATTATTAATATCAAAATGAAAGCATGGATTCTTGTGTATATAAAGAAATAAACGATGTTGTACGTATACAATCAACTCATGTTTTTTCCCTTTATGAGTTTAAGTAAGAATATCCGAAAAAAAATTATTTTTACTATATGCGTTCAATAAGGACTCATTGTTATTCCATTTTATAAGTTTATCACATGCGTACACGGGTTTTAATATTAAATACGGCTAAATTATTATTAACACACAACAATGTAATTGGCAAACATGTGAACTAATTTTCTTTGTTTAATATGGTAGAAAACATTTATTATAATTGTTACAATTGTTTAAATTAAGATAAATTCATATTCACAATTACTGAAATAATGGTAAACAAGACATTCAATGTGTAAATACAAAAAAATAACAACACTTGCAAAATTAACATTTAATTAAGATTTAATGTCTAAACGTCGTGCGTGCACGGATATTAAAACTAGTACTAGTATCAAATATGTCATTGAATGAATATTTAAGGGAGCAAAATGAAAATGTAGAACTTACATGGGTAGGTAAGTCAATAGTGTATTAATTGAAGGGTGTTGCCAATCTTGGAAATGTCAATAAAAAAATACAAAGCATTTGAGCAGACATGGATCTATGGGGGTATAAAGGGCAAACAACAATGTCATCACCATTATTATTTTTTAAATTTTATCGTTGTACTATTTTACTTTTTATATAATTAGAAAGATTCAATGAACAAGTCAGTTAAGGGACAAAGAGAAATCCAACTTCCTTCTTTTTCAGTGAAAAGGAAAATCCAATTTATGATAGCTTTGAAGTTTAGTTTTAAGATTGAGACATATGAATATTCTTTAAACTTTATTATACCTTTGTAACTTGTATGGATGAACATGTAATAAAATTGAGTAAACACCATTTATAAACTACATATTATTTTCAGTGTCTCATTATGAACTATGTATTATTTTTAATACCATTATTAACCACCAAAACCGCAATTAGCTGGTATTCTTCCATTTGTTACTGGTCAAACCGATCGTGTTGACTTTTATACTTGCCACGTCACTATTTTTTTTCCAGGTCATTCATTCCTCCTTTCCACGTCTGTTTTTCCCTCCAGGTTTTCCTCCCTTTTTTAGTTAACAAAATTGAGTAACACTTTGTCATCAAGAACAAAAATCATTAACACTGATATAGATTATATTCTCTTCAAGTAACACTCTGTCTACAAAAAAATGAATTCTGATCTCAATAACCAATATGATCAATGGAAACTCAATCTTGATATAGATGATTCCGATCTCATATTAACACCAATTCTCCATCCTTGTAGCAGCACAACCCAAAAGCCAGTTACAATAATACCCGGTCCTGCGGGTATTGTTCAAACAACCTATAGCAGTACACGTGTTGAAACATCTACCACAACCCAAAAGCCAGTTAGGATAATACTTGGTCCTGCATGTATTGTTCAAGCAGCCAAGCTGCTTAAACAAACGGATATTCAGGATGGTGGGGACTGGGGAGGGGTGTGTAATGTCGACACAAGAATATACGAAGAAAGTTATTGAGGATGTGGGTGAGGATGAAGATTTTAAGAGTGGGTCGTGGGTTAGCGCCACTGACTATGTGAATGCTAATGGTGGCATTGTGAGTAGGTGTTTAGGAGATATTAAGAACTTTCTCAAGAATGGAAAACTTGACAAAGTTGTTACAATAGTCAAGTCTTGTTCTCCGAATGTGATTGGCGATCTCACATTGACTCTGAAAGATCTCTCAGGTACATTACCTGGTACAATACATTACAAAGTCATTGATGAGGGTGGTTATGGAAAATATTACTGTAGGGGCCGCCTTGATACTTGATAATATTTCAGTTTTTACTCCTAAACCATCAATGCATTACCTTAACATAACAATGAGAAATGTGGTTAAGGTTTTTCGTAAGGATACAATTCCTGGAAGTGGCAGTGGAATGTTGATGGAAGAAGAAAAAATAGTGAAATTGATGAAAGATGAAGAAATGGCTGATTTGAAGTTGCAGGTTTGTGGGAATGTTACTGATCAAGAAATGGCTGATGAAGAAGTATTAAACCTTGTACTGGATGAAGAAGAAAGGCAAGCACAGGCTGAACAGGAGTGGTTGGAGGAATGTAGGCAAAAAGAAGAGTTGGATGAGGAACATAGGAGAAAACTATGGGGCTACTATGAAACATTTTAAGTTGTATCATTTAAGTTGTATCATGTAGTTTCTTGATGTTTCTTATGAACTAATGTACCTTTGACTTCTTTTTTAAATGGAAATGCAGTCAACTAGTTACAATGTTTTTAGTTACATTCCAATGGTTTAGTAACTTAATCTATAACTAGTTATAATGTATTTAGTCACATCTATCTTTAAAACCCACCATAACTCTTCTGCGGGTATTAATTAAAGAGTCTCTTCATTTCTTATTTGCAATCATTTCTTCTGAGCCTATTTATATCTGTCTTGTTTTGTATCTACTCATATTTACATCTAAACTCATATTTACATCTATACTCTTTGCTTACTAAAAATATTTAATGGCTACTTTTGAAATATTGGATGAATTAACAGTAGTTGCTGATTCTCATCGCCTCCAAGATCGTATGAAGGTGTAGTTTGTTCAAAAGCGTGGTGAAGAAAAAGCTTTTTAAGGGTTTCTACGTGATCAGTGTGCTGGCCTTATGATTACCAACAATAAGAATCAGAGGTTGATAGCAGAGCTGGAAGCATTGGGAGAGCGAGGGATGCTGTGAGGTGTTTGGATCACATGAGAGAAATCGTTCGAAGGGATTCTGCGAAGCTTGTGGTTTTGGAACAGCTGTTGGCTGGAACATATGTTGGGATTGGTTTGAAGGATAGTTATGTGGCTGACATGGAAGAAAATGAGTAGAGTTTCATAGGTCCTATTAGGGTTCATGGTCATGTTATTTTGTTGCTTTTGTACTATCATGGTTGAACATATGGTTTTAAGGTTGTTGATGTAGTAGGTTCTCTGTTTCCGATCATGGTGTTTACCCTAATATTAATGATATGAACTAGTTATATGTAATATTAATGATATGATATTTTTGTTATGATTACTTTATGTTATGAAGTTGAGAATTGGGTATATCCAAACACCCCCTTATGCCATGAGCCCTTTTGCATTTGCAGTTTGACTTTAGAAAGTCAAAGTGCAAATGCAAAATGTCATGAGTTTTGAATATCATGAGTTTCGCCAAATAGAAATGCAGTCATGCCCATACATGAGCCCATTTTGCATTTGATTGTAATACATCCATGAGCCCTTTTTGCATTTGCAGTTTGACTTTCTAAAGTCAAACGCAAATGCAAAATGTCATGAGTTTTGCCAAATGGAAATGCAATGAAAACTCATGACATTATGCATTTGCAGTTTGACTTTCTAAAGTCAAACTTCAAATGCTAAATGTCATGAGTTTTGACTGTAATTCAATCATGCCCATGAGCATTTGCAGTCTGCAAATCCAAACACCCCCTTATGTATTTGTAGTTGACTATAATACAGTCATGCCCATACATCTTTTGAATGGAATTACAGTCAAAACTCATGACATTATGCATTTGCAGTTTGAATTTAGAAAGTCAAACTGCAAATGCATAATGTCATGAGTTTTGACTGTAATTCAGTCATGCCCATGAGCATTTGTAGTTTGTAGTCTGCAAATCCAAACACCCCCTTAGGCATTTGCAGTTGACTGTAATACAGTCCAAACACCCCCTTATGCTAAATGAAAAAAAAGTCAACTCAAAATAGGTTAAATGGAAATGCAAATGCTAAATATTACTGCAATTGCCAAACACTTGAATATTACTGCAATTGCCAAATACTTTAATAAACAAGCATATGTCTAAACATCAAAATCATAGCTAAACAAAGTACAAAATAGAGTATCAAAATGCCAAATGTATCAAGAACATCAACATACAACATACATAATAGAGGATAAGGTATGGCTACGGCTTAGACTTCCTTTTTTGTGGGGGAAAAGGTGGTGGAGCATTAGGAGCATTAGGAGAGAACAAAGCAAGTACACATCTAGGACCTCTGGAGCTTGTGGAAGCAATATGAGCTTTGGATCTTGTGAAAGAGGAAGTAAGTTGTCTTCTAGGAGCCCTGGATGTTGTAGAAGTAGAAGCAAGTTGTCTTGTATGACCTTTGGATGTTGTGGGTGTATTCTTAAACATCCTTATCTCAGCATCAGTGAGAGGATATTTAACATCATTAGAGCAGACAATATCTTCATCTTCATCACTAGATACTTCAGTCACTTCTGCAAGCACCTTCAATTCTGCCTCCTCTGTCTCCTTTGCCTCTTTTGCCTTCTTGGCCTTAAGCAACCTAGAAAAATCCTCTTCAAGTGTTTTGATTCTGTTTTTAAGATCAAGAGAAGCAAAAAGATCAACATCATCAGCATCAACAAGATCAACATCATCCCTCTGCCTGCTTTGCCTGCTCTTCCTGATTTGTCCTAGCCAAAACCCCTTCAACTTTTCCCTTCCCCTTATCATCTAGAAATTAATAGATTAAGACAGGTTAAATTATATACAAGACACTTCCAAACAACCTATAAATGCAGTATGCAATTAATAAACTAACCTTTCCCATATTTAATCTGCAAATCTTCTAGTATGACATCAGCTATTTCATCTCCTACCTTCCAGTTCTTCCCATACTTCTCAAAAACATACTCAACCATATCATCAGTCACCATTAGCTTTCTATAAATCTTCTCAAATTCTACATTCTCAGATTCTACCATCATTTTTGCCTTTTTCTCAGCTTCTACCATGGACAAGGATTTATCTACACAACAAATTGGCAGACCATTAGGTGTGTTTTTGAGACAATTAGGGTGTTTGGAACTACCATTTAAATGGAAATGCTAAAATGAACTTTTGCATTTAAGGTGTATCAGTTTAAGTTCATTTAGCATTTCCAAACACCCCTTTATTCTAAATGAAAATACAGGCAAAATGGAAATGCAGACAAAATAGAAATTCAGGCAAACTTCAAATGCATAATGTCATGAGTTTTGACTGTAATTCAGTCATACCCATGAGCATTTGCAGTCTGCAAATCCAAACACCCCCATTGAAGCAAATACAGTCCAAACAATAGAAATGTAGTCAAATGAATGGAAATGAAGTCAACTCAATGAAAATGCAGTCAACTAAATGGAAATGAAGTCAACTCAATGGAAATACATGCAAAATGGAAATGCGGACAAAATGGAAATTCAGGCAAAATGGAAATGCAGGCAACACTATAAACAATGAAAGAAAAACACTAACTTTTCATCATAGCATAATCATACAAGTCGTCTACCATCTCGTCGGTAATTTCAACGTTACCATACTTATTATACACATAGTCTATCAAATCCGGAGTTCTCTCAACTTTGCTTCAATCTTGTTCTGCATAAATGAGGATAACGGAATAAATAAGCAAATACGCATAACGGAATAAATAAGCAAATAAATAACGCTAACCAGCCCTTTTCTTGTTGATTTCGTCTTTCTTGTCTGACATTGTTCTTGATGATTCTGGTGGTTATGAATATGGATTTAGGGTTTGGTGTTTATGATTCTGGTTACGTATATGTTTTTTTGATTGTGGTCAATAAGAGAACGGTCAAATACCCGCGAGTAAGGAAAAAAAGTAATTAAAAAATATTAAAAAAAGAAATTACACGTAGATATTATCGGATACTAGCCGGTTTGGTGGTTAATAATGATATTAAAAATAGTACATGGTTTATAATGAGACACTGAAAATAGTATGTAGCTTATAAATGGTGTTTACCTAATAAAATTTTATGCATTAGTCGCATTTGTTGTACTATTTTGCATATGTTTTATTTCTTGCTTAATTATAGCTATTATAAGAATCTTTCAAAATTTTCAAGAGGTTCTTAACTTTGGTTTAACCTTTATGGGTTTTGCTAAACAATGCTCACTGGTCAATGTTTAAGCTAATTTAAATGATCAATTATTTAAATATTTAGAATAATTATATATTTAATGCATAATAAATAAACATACAAATTAACATAAATAACATATTCTTTTCATATTTAAAATAGTTATGTATTTAATGCACAATAAATGCACTACAAATTACTTTTTATATTTTGCGTTAACTACTGCCCAGTGAGTATTGTTTAGCAAAACCGAACCTTTATAACCGGACCCACCAAGTCAGTAATCATGCTTATGTGTCAAAAGTATAGTTGGTCTTCATCTACTTGACTACTTGCAAAGGTAAAGAAAAAGGAACAAAGAATACAAAGGATTCGACTTTCATATTCTGTGCACGAATTTTAGGTTTCGTACCTGTTAAAAAATGACATGTTAAACATGAGTGATTTCACAAAAGCAATATTGGGTGTGCTACCATAATTAGAAAGTGGACACTAAAGAGAAAAAATACGAAGAAATATTAAACATGGTTTGTCACAATTCATTTGGATCCCAAATTGAATTACATGTTTGTATACACATTATGCACAATGTGAATGTATGTTGATCAACAGGGCCGTCTTTAATTTTTTGAATTTTTTCAGGGCGAAATTATATAATGAGACATTTTGAGAAGAAATGTTATATATAAAAATGTCATAGTTTATAAGAGATAGTGCAAATTAGTTATCTAAACGTTTAACATATTCTTAACGGGACAAATTTTGAGGCCCCTAAAATTTTTGAGGCTCTGTGCAGTCGCTCATCCTGCACATCCTCAAAGACGGCCCTGGATCAGTTCATTTGTTGTACAAACTTTGCCAAGTGTATGGTGCTATATAAATTTATATTCGAGTACTCGACGATTCAAGATTGACTCGACCAGTAGTTGATTACATGTTAGTCTTAAAATATTCCAGAACGCTTAGATAAGCATTAAGAGTTATTAGTGTATGACGGTTTCGGTTTAGGTTCGATTGCTCTTGTAGTGGCCTCGTCGAGCATTCAAGTCAGGGTTTCAAAACGTAGCTTTCTTCTGAAGCTGTCGTAACACTACAAATAGGAGACTCTTCGTTATAGTGTGCAGTGCACAAAAAGATGTCACTAAATTTTTGTCTTGTTTAACAGTTGAAAATATGTCCAATATCACTTGTGATATTTTATCCTGTTGTTTTGTAAGCACATGATATTTATTGTGTTTTTTTTGGTTGCAGACATGATATTTATTGTGTAAAGTGTTTTGCTTTTAAAAAACTAACTATACTTTGTTGAGACCATATACGCCCACAACAATGAATAGCTAAAGAATAAAGTACATTAAAAACAAACACAACGCAAAGATTTACCGAATTTGCTTCTCTAGTAATCCACTAGAAAAACTGAATATAGATTCGTGATTAGAAAGTGAGACACTCAAATAGAGGCGGACTCAGAACAATAAGTAACTGGGGGCACAATATTTTTCTACAAGTATAAAAAGTTTAGGTGGTATATAAACTTTTCTTTTGTTTCATATATTAGTGGATTAAGCAATATTTACGTGACACAAAATTTTGTGACCGGTTCATTTTAGAAAAAATCAAATCAAGAATTTTTACTAAAATTTACACTACGCGACAAATATCCATTAGATTCTCGTGAACCCCCAAAAACCCTTTAGGTCTGCTCGTACCCTCAAAACTCAAAGTCTATTTCACAAGTTTTTCTCATCTGTCTTGGATTATGAAAACCTGCGTAACATTCTCTGTTTATGAAGTCTCAAACATAATCATTTTCCTAATTCGATACATGACAGATTAAAACTATTCTTCTTGTTCTCCAAGTCAACTTCCAAAATTTGAGGCAAACACTTAGGGGGTGTTTGGCTAAGCTTATATGATGGGCTTATGAGCTTATTAGCTTATATATGTCATATAAGCCCAAACTAAGTGTTTGGCTAAGCTTATATGAGTGGGCTTATGAGCTTATATAAGGGGGTTTTGATAAGCCACAAAAGTGTGGCTTTTTTAAGTGAGTTGAGCTTATATAACGTGTTACATTATAAATTACAAATTTACCCTTAATTATACTTAATCTAACATTAATATTTTTCAACCCATGTCTCTTATAGTCATTTACCACTTTAAAATAAACAAAACATTTGAAGTTATAAACTTATTAAATATAAGCTAATCCAAACACTCAACGTGGGCTTATAAGCTTACGATATATAAACCATAAGCCGCTTATATAACATAAGTCTAAGCCCAACTCATAAGCTTAGCCAAACACCCCCTTATATATTTGGCTTATTATTCTTCACCGATGCTCTTTTAATAATCTGACAATATTTTTAATTTTCATAATTTGACTTTTAAAACGTAGCTACAATTCACCAAATGGAGTATACAAGTAAGCAAAATTAGTTGTTACAAAACAGGTTTGTAGCTAATGCAGGTTTTAAGTAAATAAAGATACAGGAACATATATGAAACCCATCACATGTACACGTGGTCTGAAAGTATGTCTCTAAACAAAGATTCCATTGCACATGCCATGAGGAAATTAATAAATTATTAATTTCTTATCTTTCATATTTAATTAATTTTATAGTATACAAATGGTTGGAAGAAAAATTCTCTATATTATTATTAATATTTTATTCATTATTTGTATAACAATGCATGTATATCAAATGCACGGCCCAATTTGAAAGAAAACTTCAATCTGACCTTATTAAGCTTCTCTGTGTTCAATGATATCTTTATGGACATTAAACATATTTCTATATAAAATACAGATCAAATAGGTTATCACAAAACAAATCATAACACAAATTGCTTCCCATCTTAAGGTGTGAAAAAACTAACAATGCGACGAGATTGAAGAGCAATTATGCAAGACACAAGGATCAATCCAATGTCTCACTTAAAAGCAATTGAAGAATAGGATACATAGGTAGAAAATGTAGTTGCACCGTTGTTGGTGATGAAGAAATTATTGAAAGCGTTATGAAATCAATAACGATGATAACGATGAAAGATGAAGTGATGACAGTTTTACATGGAACCCCTTCGCGAAACGAAGCTATTAAGCGGAATAAATAGAAAATTTTTGTAGAGTATGAGAACGAAAACACCAGAAAGATCTTACCATGCTAAGGAAAATTAGAGACGAGATTCAAGGGGAAAATTGATTTCCCAAACAACCCCAAGGACAAATGATTCTTTTTCAAGAAACCTTCATAATACATTCCACTTTGTAATATGCTATATATAAGGAATATTAATTATAATTTATATGGGGTTAAAGAAATTATCCAAAAAATGTAATATCTTTAATTTTAGAGGAATCTATTAATTAATTTTAGCTACTCTATCCGAGTCAAGGGGGACCGTTTGGCAAACAAATTTTATCCTTAGAGAGCGTTTATTATAAACAATCGAGTATTAATTTATGATTTTCTCCCGTATATGAAAACATCACATGTTAACCGTGGACTGAGTCTGTCTCCTAACACAGGAATTCCAAAGCACTTGCATGCAGGAAAATAGCCGGTATTCTCTATTTTATCCCAACAAAGATATTGGTGTGCCTTAGATATTGGTGTGCACTTATTGCACCAAAATAAAGTGCATTCCTCAAATGCTTCAGACTGACTTAATTAAAAATTATTAAAAGTATAAAAAAATTACAATTTTCAAGTACAAAAAATAATTTTTTGTTGTACTTTTAATAATTTTTAATTAGGTCGCTCTAGTCGCTCCGGTCGCTCTGGGTCATTTAAAGAAGGGACTTTTTTTTTGGCAATAGATGCATACACTAAAATCTTTTAGGGCAAAAATAAAAATACCCCAGGAAAATATATACTATAATTTTTAAGGTTAAGAGTATATATTATCAGCGTACTTTTACTATTTTACACAGTTAGGTAACCAACTTATTATATTATCAATTTAAACATTGAGATCAGTTAATTTGTAACGATATAGTAAATGTGACATGTTGATTTTTCAAATAGATAAATAATTATTATTAAATTTTCACTTGAACACTTATTTTCTTAAATTTAAACCCGACCCGTAATAAAATAACCCATAAAGATAAAATTATCAGACGCCCCGACCATTAATATTTGGTTATCCAAATAATTATCCAACCTGACCGTTTTTTATTCACAAAAACGTAATTCTATAACTTCACCGCATCCATCCAACGCAATCCTTCACGTTCCACGATTGATAATTTTTTTATGAGTTTCATGGTGAGGTATTTGTAATGTTAATATTGTAAATATCTCCATGACTTTGCCACAAATCACTTTCCATTCAAACTAATCAAAGTGGCGAATGAAGCATTTGAAAAAATTGCAACTGATGGATTAATGCCAAACATGATATTTTATCTGACGGGAGTTTATCATATGGAAGCTGTAACCGGAACAAGCATACTTGCAATTTGGTATTAAAAAAGTGACCATCTTAGTATCCGTTTTTAATGTTGATATCTACATCTACATATTATTACAAGAGAAAAGTTCCATAAGGAACATGGTCAAAAAAAGAACAAACCGCTTCATCTTATCCATCCATTTTATTTTTATCTAATGGTTTAGATTAATTCTTATTTTAATTTAATTAAAAAACCCACTTTCACCCTATTTTTTAAAAATTAAATATCTCACAAACCGTTAATCGTTACGCAAAACGAAACATACCATCGCGACGAGAATTAAATCATCTTTCTATAGAGGGGCACTTCTATATACTTTCGACGAACTTTTTTTTCGATTTTTTTTCTCAGCCACGTCTGGAAAAATCTCTTGTGATTTCATAAAATCACATGTGATTATGATACAAATCTCATGTGATTTTTTCAGACGTGATTGAAAAAAAAATTCGAAAAAAGAGTTCGTCGAAAGTATATAGAAGTGCCCTCTATAGAAAGATAAAAAAAATACTCGTTGTGATACTTTCGACGAACTTTTTTTCCGATTTTTTTTCAATCACGTCTGAAAAAATCACATGAGATTTGTATCACAATCTCATGTGATTTCATAAAATCACATGTGATTTGTGATACAAATCTCATGTGATTTTTTAAGACGTGATTGAAAAAAAAAATTCGAAAAAAGAGTTCGTCGAAAATAAATATATATAAGTGCCCTCTAAAAAAGATAAAAAAATTACTCGTTCGATAAATGGTGGGTGGGTAAAGTGGTTGATAACTATATTATAAAATAGCACCTTCGACGAATTTTTTTTCCGTTTTTTTTCAATCAACCGTCTGAAGAAAATCAACATGGATTTGTAACAATCTCATGTGATTTCAAAAAATCCCATGAGATTTTTTCTGACGTGATTGAAAAAAAAATTCAAAAAAAGATCGTCGAAAGTATAAATAAAGTGCCGCCTCAATAGAAGATAAAAATACTCGTGCCGATGGTGTATTTTTATTTTTTTTCGTTTAACGATTTATCGTTTGCTAGATATTTGAGTTTTAAGAAAAATGTGGAAAAGTGGATGATGAAAAAATGAGTGGTTAGGATTAACTCATTTGTTTTTTTTTGCCCTTGTTTTTTGAGGATCTCAAAAGCCATAAATACTCCATGTACCGGCCTATTTAACTCATTATGCTCTACCAATTTTTAAATGGTTCATTACACAGTATGCCACGTCAGCTTTTTTACCTGATACTTGTACCCTTTTTCTTTTTAACCGGTAATCTTTATTTTACCATTGACTTTTTTGCCAGCTGGTGATGTGTAATCTTTGTACATGGTGATGTGTAATTTTTTTTTTAAAATATATATAAAAAAATATTTTATAAAAAAATTCGAAAAGAATATTTAAAAAAAATATTCGAAAAAAATATTTCTACTTCGAAAAATTTTATATAAGTTTTATACTTCGAAGTATATTTTTTTCGAAGTATAAATACTTCGAATTTTTTTTTTAAATTTTTATAAAATAAAATTTTATACTTCGAAATAAAAAATTTATACATTCGAAAATTTATTTTTATATCGAAAAACATTTATACTTCGAATTTTTTTTTATTTCGATAGTATAAAAAAAAAGAAGTAAACTTATTTAATTTAAAGTAAAAATTTTTCGAAGTTTATAAAATTTTATAAAAATTTTCGAAGTATAAAAATTTTTATAAATTTTTTTTATTTCGAAGTATAAAAAAAGGAAATTTTATAAAAAGTTTAAAATTTTTTATAAGAAAAAGAATTTTTAGTGAGTTGGGTGAGGGTGTGGTTTATTTTTTTTTTTTGTCAAAAATACAAAAAAAAGAGGGTTTGTTTATTTTTTAGGGTAAAAGCCATAAATACCCTATGTACTCACATTTATAACTCATTATACTCCATTATGAAATAGTGACATGGCAGGAATAAAATAAAAGAAAACGAAAACAAAATTCCACGTAACTAGGTAACTGGTTATTGACGGTTTTGATAGTGTATAATGAGTTGTTTACGAATTCGTAGAGTATAATGAGTTAAACATGCGAGTAATGGGCCTGTTATAAAAGATGGAGTCCTCTGAATTTAATTTAATAGGGAATCTTAAAGATAGGACTCAATGAATTCAGGCACAAATAACCCTTCAAGTGAAGATGAAGAGTTCCTGAAATTACCCCAAAGATGAAGTGTTTCTGCAGTTTAGGAATACAAAGCATCATGCAATTACAACTCAATTGTGATAACAATGATGTTTATTACCCCTGAAGATGAAGAGTGAAGAAAATTAGGCCACAACAAACACATAACGATTTTTTTTTTTTGGGTAAAGGGGACAATTTCCCCGGTAAAATAAACACATAACGATTTCATAAAGCTTTGTGTGGTTTTGAGGTTAGGCTTCTTCTTATAAACTTTGTGTGGGTTTTTCAGGTTTTTGATTTCAATGTCTTTTTTATTTTGAAATTAGGGTTTATGTGAGAATTGGAGATTCATTGATGTTCACACAATCATTCTTTTAGAGCTAGCACATGAATGTGAGGATTTACACATGCGATTATGTATACAGTTTGTTTATTCTTTTTTATTTGAAAGGTTTCTTTCTAAATATACATTGTTTAATAATTAGGCGGTTAATTATTACTTGAGAGCTAATAATATTAAGCAAGATGATCCCGTTATAAACCGCTGTGTTGCTTACCTGAGGTAAAATCTGATCAGTTGTTACTCTACGATTTCCAGCCGTAGATATATTTCCTAAAATGGATAAATCATATATAGCCTTGGTGTAGTGCATGTGTGTATTAAGTCTTTAATGATGTGAATCAGGATAGGCCAATTCCTGAGACAAAGGCCAGCTTCTGCGTCTGAAGGTAGACCGCTGAGTGGTCTTGATCCTACAACCCATGCTAGCGTAAGTCACCTTAATTGTCAAGCTCAGCTCTATTGTCGATTTGTATATTTTAGTTACCATTTTTTAATCCTTGAACTTCTGTTATTCGGATGCTAGGCAGTTTTAAAATAATTCTGCAATGGCATATAACTTAGCAACAGTTGTGTTATTCAGATGATCCCGTCATTCTTAGCAACCGTTGTGTTGCTTACCTGTGGTAAAATCTGATCTAATTTATCATATGTTTGCAGTCAATAAGGAGTTCGAGGTGTCAGAAGTGGTGGTGCTGGTGGTGGTAAGATAGGGGTCGTGGTGGTCCTGATTCAGGAGATGGTCGGGGTTCTAAAAGACAACTACAAAGTCAACATGAAAACGCTGTTGAAGTTTGATTATTGATTGCTTAAACAGTTCCTATTTGAATTTAACATTTAGTAAATCAAAATTGAAACTTAGGAATGTATCCATCTGTGTTTTTAAATGAAAAGTATGCAAATAAGAGCATTATACTTATAAACTATTTTAGATTGCTTATTTAAGATCGTATCAGCTTAATCTTTAGTAGATACGTACCTCTTATCTATTTGTAGGCATGTATCCAACTTCGTTTTAAAACGAAAAGTATGCAAATAACTACTCATTATCATCATACTTTTGTTTAGGTTCAACTTGGGGAAGAAGGAAATACAGCTCATAAACGAATCAGAAAGATGCTTCCACAGGTTGTATACATCATTTTGTTGTTTTTACCTTTACACATAATATGTGCATATTAACAAGAATTTGCTAATATGGTATTCTTTATTTTTCTGCAGAGTGATCTTGGATCAATTTATTTGCCAGATAGCTTAAATGAAAGACAGTGTGAACTTCAGTCGGCTGCTTGAATGTTGAAGGAGTTGCTTCACTTGATTTTAGTACCAGCAACTCATGATAAAGGCGAATTTCACCAGGTATATGGTTACATATGTTATAACGTAGACCAGATTGTGCAATTAAACTTTTGTGTGGTCATCGTTTAAACACCAAACTTAGCGCCTTTAGCGCAACAAGTTTGGTTGTGATATCGTTTAAACACCAAAATTAGTGCATATATGGAGCTATTTTGATCAGCTTATTTACCCCTCTTATGAGCTTATTTGATTAATAAGCTCACTTTTTAGCCCTTATTGGCTCAAGCCAATATGGTCTTAAGGTCTAGCAAGTGACCTTATTGGCTTTTCCAAAATCAAGTATATCTGGATTGCATGTGACCTTATATCATGAGAATCTATTGTGCTAATTAGTTGATTGACAGGATTAAGATTGAGTTGGTTGTTGTTATTGCTATGTATTATCGATATAAATGAGGGTTATTTGAGTGGTTTGTTGTGATGTGTATATGCCGCATATTTTCGTTACTCTTTGACTTATAATAGGTATAGGTATAGTGTTGAAAACGGATATATGTGTAAGGAATCTATAACAGGTATCAATTGAGGGAGTTTGATTGGATGAGATTAAGTTTACTTATATAGTTTAGAATTGTTATGGTTATAGTGTATTAATGTTTTGCTATGTTATTATGGATACAAATGAGGACTGTTTGTGTTCTTCTTCGTAATGCGTATATGCTGCAAAGTTTCGAACTGTTAGAGTTAATTGGTATAGGTATTTTGGCTGAAAATGGGTAGATGCGTAACGAATCCCGTGACAGTTAGCTCAGGAGGGGGGTTTGATTTGATAAGATTGAGTTCATTTTTATAGATTAAAATTGTAACGATTATTTGTGTATGCATTTGTGCATAAAGCATATTCATATTTACTTTTACCTTCGATGGTTTCGTTTTTCAATTTGTATAAATTTCACTATGTTCACAGATTTTGAAATTCTGGCTTTCCTTGCAACTAATTCCTTTGGCAAGAGCCAGGAACAAATGAAGAAATTCAGGAAACTGTGTGCACCAGATTCAAAGCCGAGTTCCCTACATTTGACAAGGTAATCTTTTACTTGGCAAGTGTTAGAAATTAACAGTGACTTGGGGAAAACTATTGGTGATTTTATCTTCAATATTGTCAAAAAATAAAAATAAACGCTACGATTAGTTAGGGGACGTTTAAAATAGATAGTATGTTAGTTTTCATGGAATAGAGGGACATATTTGTAAAATTAAGGAAACCGTACTTGAATTGTTGCAGGTGGAAGAAACGGAAACAATGCAGCCCCACTTTACGAGTATTTAAAATCCGAAAAAGTGGTTTTGTATGTGAGGGGATCAAGTGGAACTTCACCAAGTTCTTGGTGAACAAAGAAGGAAAAGTTATTGCAAAATATGGTCCTCGAACCCCACCTCTTGAATTCGAGGTTGGCTAAAAGAGAACAAAAAGATATAGTTTGGTTTTTGGCAATTTCCGTTGCTAATTTCTTGAAATTTTCTTTGATACTTAACAGAAAGATATTTAAAATCTATTCAGCTCTTCTTCTTAAGAGACATGGTATTTAGCCGTTTCTTACTGATGAGTTAAGATTTGGGCGGAACATATGTTTAATATTTGTGAGCCTTACGAGTTTCTTGAATATATCAGCCAAGTCTGTGGCTGCAGCCGATGCTGCCCTTGCTGGAAGGCACGAGTTTCTTCTGGATATATACTTTTGTTAGAGGTGGCATAATGTGCGAGTCCATTGGGTTGATTAACGGGTCAAAAAGGAAATATTATAATGGGTGAAAATAGGTCGGGTTGGGGGTGACCTCAAACATATTTTGTGTTTTCTTTTCTTGGATTTTATGTCTAGTTAACGTCGAAATATGATTAAAAAATGTATATAGTTTCAATAATAAGTTGCTTTCTTTTAACTTTACTCATTTGGCCCGTTAGAGGCGAAGTATAAATCATACAGACCCGTTTGTATAGAGATGGGCCTAACTTGCAACCTCTATTTGTTATGAAAATCTTTAATCTCTAATAGGAAAATATTTATCAATATATGAGTTTCATGACAAGGTGGTTTTTCTTCATTGGTGAGATCACTAAGAGCGCAGTGTATTGAGTTCCTGACAGAGATAGAAGCCCGATTGGACTTTGATGATGAAATGCTGCCACTAGACATGGATCTAATTCTGAGTAAAATAAGTGCAATGTCACATGATGTGGAGAGTGCAATGGAAACCGCTAACTATGACAAGTTTTTGTAATCTGGATTACATGTAAGATGTTATGCGTTTTCTCAAGTTCTCACATCTTATAAAAATTTCAAATGTAATACGGTATTGAAGGAAATTATCAAAACCAAGAAGGCTTATAATACTGGGTTAGCATTGTTCTAAGTTTCAACCCTTAAACTTTCACCATATTAGCAGTGGGGGAAGTTTAAAGTAGATAGTATGTTAGTTTTCATGGAATAGAGGGACATATTTGTAAATTTAAGGAAATCGTACTTGAATTGTTGCAGGTGGAAGTAAACGGAAACAATGAGAATAGAGATTGTTATGATGATGCAGCGGGTGTTGTTATAACTAAGCAAGTATCCACAGATTGGGCACACTTCATTATGAGAAAACCGGTCTTGCCCAGGTATTTATCTGATGCCTAATATTTACGTTGCCGATAGTAACATCCAGTTTTCTTTTGAAATTTCTTGCATTCAGCATGTGGATATATGCTAAGATTCAAATGAGTTGTGACATGTGAATGTTCCTTAGCCTTGCATCTTGATTTCTGGAAATCTTGGTGACTTGTGAATGAAAAAAGCTAATTAGTCACTTTCCTGTAATCTGTTAAGTAATCACAATTAATGCTTGGTAATATCTGTCATATTGGAAAACATAATGATGTGTTAAATTTTTTATGCAGAAATGGACATATATGGATTGTCGGGGAGAGCAAATTAATTGCAGCATCATCGCTATTCAAGCAGACGGGTTTCAGTCTTTAGAGCAACGCGTTGTCGTTGAAGGTGTTGTCTTTGCAATTTTTGAGCTCAACTACCTTCTAAACATCCGTGCAACAATATTTTTGCACGCCTTTTAGGAGATGGCCAAGTATTTAGTACAAGAGAAGGCCGGATCAACCAATACCGGATCTGTTGATTCTAGATTTAATGACACAATCCAAATATTGATTGAGCTATTTAGTTTCTCTAGTATTTCTTTGTAACGTAAAAAATCAATCAACGGGATGTGTTGATCGTACGTATTAATGGATGTGTTTTGAATAAGGTGCTTAAAATAATACTCCTATTCGATAAAAAAAATAAGTCACACTTTGCATGTCACAAATATGTGTTACTGCCATTTTTAGCCACATAACAACTCAGCTAAGTTATGCAATATTTTCTATCTAATTCTGTGGTTACACCAACGGATCCATTGTGATTGTATAATGACAGCTATAAGTATTAGTTTACGTTTATTGGTTTGAATGGTTTTCTAAACTTAAGTTTTTAGCAAAACAGTTTGTTAAACCATATGTTAGAGTTGAAGAAGTTTGATGAACACATAATGAAACTGTAGTTGATTTCTTAGGATACTTCTTCCATTTATTTAATAAAGATTCTTATTTCTATGTTTAGACACAAAGCAATGAAACATTATAGAGAATCAAAGGAGCATGAAGGAAATGCAATGGAATACTGCAGGAGTCCAATGTAGATCAAATAATTAAGGAGGCTAACAAACTGCACGGACCAAAACCCAAAAACCAACATTACGCAATAAACACTTATGAACTTATATGATGCTTCACATAAGTAAAAGTTTGATTTTTCACAAAAACTAAGCCCGATGCAACGCACGGGTCGGCATGCCTCAACTTGAATAATCTTTGTGTTTCAACATGGGATAACTTTCTTATAGCTAACTTTAATTGTTCCAGAATTAACACCTTCATCACGTAACCAAGGACGGACCTTCATGTAGACCCAGGGGGGCTGTGGCCCTCCCAAGATTCGGGGTTGATAGTGTAAATATTTTAGAACTTAAGGGTACTTTTTGTAAATTTCGTGTTTGGCCCTCCCGAGAAAATTTCGGCCCCCCCACTAAAATTGTTCAAGTTCCGTCTATGCACGTAACGATCTTGAAACAAATTGCTTAAGTCCATCATCAACCTAACTGGTGTTTCTTTTCTTATCATTCGGTCTACTCTTAGTTGGATTTTGTTGCATTAGACCATATTCCATAGCCTTTGGTGCAGACCAACTTAAACACATTCGAACCCTAAATAACCAAAAGGCTCATTGATAGCTACTTTATAACCTCCGCCCATCTTCAATGTTTTGTTTAAGGAATTGAACGAATTATTAATTAATGTTTCATAATTGAGGGAAAACTTGGTATATTATTTGTTTCCAAAGGTAAAATAGGGTTGATGGAATACTCAGTCAAATAAAGTTAAACGTGAGGTGGTATATCCAACTAAGTAAAAAATAACGTGTCAATCATTTTCTAGTTTCAACCGGTAACATGAGGTCATATTTACTATATCGTCACAATTTTGAAAGTTTCAATGACTATATTAGTAATATAATAAGTTGGTTACTTAGATGTGTAAAATATTGAATGTACATTGGTAATATATAAACTTTACCCCAATTTTAATATCAATTTTAGTTTTATGTATAAACAATTTGAAGAATAATTGTTCATGAACGGTAAAAGTTGAGGAAAAAAAAGCAAAAGTACTCCTCCAGGTTTACTTATGTTCAAGAAACAGTTTTAAAAGAGTTGAAGTTTACTTGCGATTATAAACCGTCCTTAAGTTAAATCCATGGGTTGTTTATGTAATGAAATCTTACATAATTGTCTATCTTTACTTGGATTGCACAAAGAGTCTGAGAAAGTTCACAAAATAGTCCACATCATTACTATCGATTACATAAACATAACCTAAGCTAAATTTAGGGTCTGTCTGTGTAACATAAGTTATATAAACAGTCCCTTTATTTTCCTACTGATTCAATAAACAATCCTTACATGTGCCTCACAGCGAAGCGTTGGTAAAAAAATATTTGATATGTGTTTCGGGATAATTTTAAGGGGGTACAATATGGGTAAACGATATCCATGAGAATATAAACAAATGCAAGATTTGTTATTGTTTGGTGAGTAAGGGGGTGTTTCTTTTTTTTCTGTGTGGATGTAGTTCCTGATTGCATACATATAACATGTGTGGAATAAGAAATAAAGGTATAGATGTTGTTTCTTTTTCTTGATGGTTTAACATATCATGACCAATTTAACCATCTATCTGAAACACTGATATCACCAATTTTTACTTATTTTCATTAGAATTACAACCCTTAATGCAAAAATAACGTAAAAATCAATAATTAAGCACAAAAAATGACAACATATGATCCGTCTTTTATGCAAATTCATTCAAATGGCAATCTATTACCTCAATATAAAAAAAATGACACCTCAGTCACCTCTTACCTCAACATATGATCTGTCTCATGTAATTAACCTTTAATGTAGATTTTACCCATCCCCACAAGTCAAATATCTATCACCTCATGCTTCCCTAAAAAGTTAATCAAAACAATCTCTTACCTCAATAAAGAAAACCGTCAATTGCAATAGATTCATGCTGAAATTGGACACATAAACAAAAGATTTTTCTATTTGATTTCATGAAAAAGTAGATCCCGTGGAAACTTGGTATGAGAATGGAAACAATCAATTGCAATCTATTTGGTATGGAAACTTGGTAGAGTCTAGCAGAAAATAGGATTGAAGACGAAGAAGTTGCTATGAATTTTGGCTGCCTATGAGTTAGTCGTGAGAAAAAAAAAGAGAATAAGATGAGTTTTATCTGTCATTGTGGTGTCCTGAGTGGAAGAGGGTAGATATTCTAACCCCATCTACAATCAGGATATCTCTTTCCAATAAGTAAAAAAGAAACACACAAAAATCCTAATTGGACTGTGAACTATTTTCAGATGGCCCATTAAGTTAAAAAGAAACAACACCTAAATGCATGATTTAGAATTGAAGTTTTGAGATAGGGTTCCACATTTTGGACTTGTGTAGGGTCACAAAGAGACTTTTTAATATATGTCAAAATCAAGTTGACTTGTTCTTAAAGCTCAGGTACTGGTTTAATTTACATCCATTCATGTCTATGAATTGAGCATTGACAAGTAGGGCTGAGCAAAACCAACCATTTTTGGTTTGTTTTTTGGTTTTGTATATTTAAGGTTTTCGGTTTCGGTTTTGCTCGGTTTCGGTTCGGTTTGGGTTAAAACCAAGAAAAATATATCTAAACTATCTATTCGGTTCGGTTTTGCTCGATTCGGTTTTCGATTTTGCTCGGTTCACTTCGGTTAATGTTTTTCTCGAAGTCGGTTTTTAGTTCGGTTCAATTTTTGTCGGTTCGTTTTGGTTTTGAACCGATGCTCACCCCTACAAGAGCAACAAACTAATCACTTGTGCTTCATGGCCTCTTTATGATATATCGTATAGAGTACTCAAAATCGATAGGACGACCCAAAATTGATGTGAAATACAAGCTAACTTGGTATATATTCATTACGTCTATCCAAGTTTACTTGTAAATTTCTTTTGTTTTATGGGCCGCTTGTTTCATGCCATGAGATAGGCATTTATCTTTCAGCTATTACTAGTTATAAGAGCATGTTATGCCATAAGGTATAATGGCACTAAAATGTCATGCCATTTGGGCTCCACAGATACCACATAATTTCAACACATACCTCCTCTCTCACAACACACCACAAGTCATATCGTTTGGGCCCCACCCACCCATAATTTTATTTCTTTTTCATTTTTCCAAACAAACCAATTTCATTGCCATTATTTTTTCTTGTTTCGTTCGAATAATGGTGGCTTTAGGTTCCGACAACGAATTGGGATCAATCATGAGAAACTCTAATTCTTTACACTCTGTGTATGTCAATTCTTTTTCTTTTTCGCCTCGTATGCAGATGAGGCTGGTTGAAATTTGCGCCTTAAATCTACAGATAAATAATTCGATATAGACCCCGATGCAATTCCCCCGCTGCTCCCCGTTGTTTTTGATTTGGTCCTTTTTGCGAGTCGGGTTTTTTTGGCGGGACGAGGTCTCACATCAATCCCGAAAATTTCGGTGTGTTATTGAAAAATGTATTTAATACACATCAATTGGGCTTATAGTTTCCATAACTAGTTGTGTTTTTTAATTTAATGAACTTAAAGTTTATTTATTTAATCGTCTAAACTAGTATTTTGAGCACACTGATTAAACAAAACCCTTAATTAATTACGGTTATAATTATTTTGTTGTTCAAAAAGCAACTTACTTGTGTTCATTTTGTAGATTTACACCTTAAAATTAATTGTATTGCATAGTTTTTGTCGATTAAAATTAGTTTAATAACTTTTTTTAAGATATTGAGTTGCGTTTTTTCTTTTCTTATGTTTTTTAGATACAAAGTTGTTTAACAATACCTTTTTTTAAGTAATTATGATTTACATTTCGGCCGATTAATTTACAAAATTTGCACCTACTTCTTCACAAACTCAAACCGGATAAAAGCTCTCCCTTTACAGACTATAAATTTGATCACTTCAATGTTGTTTGCACCTAATAGAAATTGAACTTGACATTTCACATTTTAGTTATCATAATCATAAGCTTTTTGTCACAAACCCACATCCGAGTGATTTGTTTAGCTATCTTATTTTGTAGGATAAAAGCTACTAATATATATGTGTTGGCCCACCTATACCCAAAATCCTGGCTTCGTCACTGGTTCGAATAATGGTGGCTTTAGGTTCCGACAACGAATTGGGATCAATCATGAGAAACTCCAATTCTTTACACTCTGTGTATGTCAATTCTTTTTCTTTTTTGCCTCGTATGCAGATGAGGCTGCTTGAAATTTGCGCCTTAAATCTACAGATAAAGAATTCGATATAGACCCCGATGCAATTCCCCCGCTGCTCCCCGTCGTTTTTGATTTGGTCCTTTTTGCGAGTCGAGTTTTTTCGGCGGGATGAGGTCTCACATCAATCCCGAAAATTTCGGTGTGATCATCCGTATCAAGGGGTTTCGGCGCGTCTCATTTGGAGTGATTTTTTAATATACGTTGATATGCGATTGCAAATCGAAGTTTTACAATCCTCCTAGGCAGTGTACCTAATCGTTGTAGTGTAGTATAGGCAAGACTCGGGGGATTGATTATTCTCTAAGGGAATAGTTTTGGTAGGTTCGAATCGAATGTCCCTAAGGTATATGGATTAAAAGAAGATTATTTTTGTGTTTTTATGTTTTTTAGAAAGCAAGTAAAATCTCGGGTTTGAAGGGGGTTTGATTAAGCTACTAACTACTCCTAATTCTATACTAATTGCAGAAAAGTAAAAGTGATGAAACTCTCTTATAGTTAAACAAATGTGTTTACCTAATCATGCACTACTCCCTAGTTGCCTTTTCTAATTTTATTACCTGTCACCCTTGTAATAGAATGTGTAAGTATCTAAATAATTAAACACCTAACTCAGAATCCACCCAAATGGAAAGGTAGTATGAAGACTATTGCGTGGGTAACATCTAACCTAGCCGTGTTTCCCTAGACGTCTTCGCTATGCAATTAAGAAGCTAGTTTTCTAAAGCCTAACGCGCACATCATTAACCAGAAGTAATAAGAAAAGATAAACAACTAGGTTTCATGCAATCATAAGCAAACACAAATTATATTTAGTCAAACATGTTAATTGAAAGCGAAGAACAATTAATCAAATAGTTAGACATATCACAAGATTAAAAGGAATAAGGAACTTCACTTTAATTAAACATGGAGTTATGGTGGCTACACAAGGGTTAAAAACCTTGAAAATCGTCTAAAAACGCTGCTACAAAGTATAGGTTCGTTCCTCCAAAGTTTTCCACAGAAAACACAAAAAATAGGGTTTAGATATATAGAGATTAAGTCGCGACGACGTCGCTTGTTAATTGCAACGTCGTCAACCCGTAGAATCTTCTTTGGGCTTCTCAGAGTCGGCTACTTCGACGTCGTCATAAAAGATCCTGACGTCGTCTCTTGAACACTTTGACGTCGTCACATGGAATTGTGACGCCGTCTCCATGAACTGTATGCCATATCTTGATCATCTTCGTGTAGAGTTTCAATTTTGTCCCGATTCTTCCCAACTTGAGTCCAAGTCACATGTATTTCTTCCAAATGCTACAATGAGAAAAAGAAACGATTAAGCACGATAAATGGAGATATATGCATGATTTTAGGGGTTAAATGACCCCAAAAAAGTGTATAAAATAACACCTTATCAAATACCCCTACACTTGGGATTTGCTTGTCCTCAAGCAAATGAGCTTTTCTACCTAGTAAATAGCAAAATCGGGGCCGTTTAACCTATTCAATAAAGATAATTTATGGCACAACCAATTAGACCTCGTAATTAAAAGCACGGAAATTATACACTAACACCTCACATAAGTGTTTGGATTCTCTCATTTTGTCGGCTGTAATAATGAATTATAACAATATAGGAAACATAAATTGACTTGACCGGTTTAGCAAAGTCTCTTGGGTCATTCCAACCTTCGTTTTCATAGAGGGCGAGATTTTCTATAATTTCCCAAGATTCTTCGGTGTTTTTATCAAGAAGCTTACCACCGGCGGCGTGGTCAATTTCGTATTTAAGATGAAAAGAGACATGATCATAGAAAATTTAGATTTGAAGCCAAACATCCATGCCATGATAGGGGACTTTTTGAAGTAAGTCCTTAAAACGAGTCCATGCTTCGAAAAGAGATTCACATCGATGTTGTTAGAATATCAAGATGTTATTTTGAAGTTTAGCAGTTCTTCTCGGTGGGAAGAATTAAGCAAGGAAACGGGTAGTGAGATCCTCCCAAGTGGAGATGGATCCTGCTGGAAGATGTTCAAGCTAATTTCTAGCTTGATGGCGAAGGGAAAATTGAAATAAACACAATCGCGTTCTTTGCCTATTTTCAACATTAAGGTCAAGAGAGTCAACAATTTTGAGAAAATCCTTAAGATGTTGATTTGGATCCTTAGACCGAAGTTCATGGAATGAGCATCTGTTTTGTACCAATCGGATGGTGTCGGATTGTAGAGGCACCACATTGTTCCCTTCGGGGAGCTAAATGGTGTTTCGAAAGCCCTCGTGGCTCGGTCGGGAATAATCTCCTTAAGTACGGGGTAGAATTCCATTTTCCATGATGGTCAACAAAAAGGAAGGGTTTTACAAAACAAAGGTAATAGTACATGATTAGGTGAACACTATGTTCCTGTTGCTTAAAGTATTCCTCGGGTGTTTCTTGAGATTTAAAGCCCTTGTTTTGAAAAACTAAGTGTTGTTGTTCGTGGTACTTATGTTTGGCTAAATCCTCCTCATTTATTTCCATAGGTAGTGAATTAAGTGATCCTATCAATTCATCCAACTTATGGTTTAAGGCAAAGGAGTTTTTGATAAGATTTTGGTACACTTGATCACTTTTCCTAAGGGCCTCACTAAAAATATTTGATCCTAAACATGGAGTTTATTCAAAGGGATCTATCCTAGGTGAAGGCTTATATGGTGCATAGGTTTCACTAGATGAGGTACTATGTGTGTTAGGATATTCTAACACACATAGTACCTCATCTAGTGAAACCTATGCACCATATGAGCCTTCACCTAGGATAGATCCCTTTGAACAAACTCCATGTTTAGGATCAAATATTTTTAGTGAGGCCCTTAGGAAAAGTGACCAAGTGTACCAAAATCTTAAGGAAAACTCCTTTGCCTTAAACCATAAGTTGGATGAATTAATAAGATCACTTAAGTAACTACCTATGGAAATAAATGAGGAGGATTTAGCCAAACATAAGTACCATGAACAACCAGACCTAGTATTTCAAAACAAGGGTTTTAAATCTCAAGAAACACCCGAGGAATCCTTTAGGCAACAAGAACATAGATACGCTATTCCCTTTGTTTTGAAAATATCTCTATTTATCATGCTTAATTGTTTACTTTTGTCATTTTAGCATTTGTAAGGCCTTTGAAGGAAATACACGTGACTTGGACTCAATTTAGGAAGAAACGGGACAAGATTACAACTCTACATGAAGATGATCAAGATTTGGCACACATTGCATGGAGACAACGTCACAATTTCTTGTGACGACATCAAAGTGTTCAAGAGACGGTGTCAGAGCCTTCTACGGGTTGACGACGTCGCAATTAACAAGCGACGCCGTCTTGACTTAATCCCTATATATACAAACCCTATTTTTTGTGTTTTGTGTGGAAAACTTTGGAGGAATGAACCTATACTTTGTAGCAGCATTTTTAGACAATTTTTAAGGTTTTATAACCCTCGTGTAACCACCATAACTCCATGTTTAATTGAAGTGAAGTTCCTCATTCCTTTTAATTTTTTGATATGTCTATGTATTGTTTGATTAATTGTTCTTCGCTTTCAATTAACATGCTTGGCTACATATAATTTGTGTTTGCTTCTGATTGCATAAAACCTAGTTGTTTATCTTTTCTTATTGCTTCTTGCTAATGATGTGCACGTTAGAATTTAGAAAATTAGCTTCTTAATTGTATAGCGAAGATGTTTAGGGAAACGCGGCTAGGTTAGAGGATACCCACATAATAGTCTTCATACTACCTTGTCATTTGGGTGGATTCCGAGTTAAGTGTTTAATTATTTAAATACTTACACATTCCATTACGAGGGTGATGGGTAATAAAATTGGAGACAACAACTAGAGAGTAGTGCATGATTAGGTGAACACATTTGTTTAACCATATGATTTTTTCATCACATTTATTTTTCTACAATTAGAATAGGATTAGGAGTAGTTAGTAGCTTAATCAAAACCCCTTTTCAAAACCCGAGATTTTACTTGCTTTCTGAAAAACATAAAAATACAAAAATACTCTTCTCTTAACCTCTAGACCTTAGTGACCATACGGTTCGAGCCTGCCCAAATATTCCCCTAGCGAACGATAATAACCCCCCGAGTCTTGCCTATACTACACTACAACGGTTAGGTACACTTCCTAAGAGGGTTGTAAAACTTTAGTTTGCAATCAACCGCACATCAATATAGTAATCTCAAATAACTAACTTAGTATTGTACTAACTTGTCGTTCTAAAAAAAATAAAAATAAAATATAGTAATCTCGATCTGAATTTCTTATCTATTTTTTGAAGTGGATAATTAATTTGGGATAACCCGAATAGAAAACGTAGACTATAATTATAGGATAGAGGTAGTAATAAATTGTCACGCGTAAAATCACTTCATGATTTTGTGGTATATAATTATGCAATCATATGCAGACATAAAATTGGTTTCAAATTAAAAAAACCATTGAAATGACTCTTAGATAACATTTTCCTTTATTATATGTGACGTGTCGTTGTGTAGTGTATATTTTTATGATTCAAGTTTTAAATTTATATTTTTCCGACTTAACCAAAAACAACACTTTAACGGGCAGACTCGGTCAGTGGTAGATTCATGGTAAGTAGGGTGTCGAACACTTGAAGCGAGGTTAAATCTCTTAATTTATTAATATTTTGGTTTACTAATCTAAGTTAATTCTAATCTAAGTCAAACCTATGCTAATCCTATGTTAGTTCTAATTCTAATTCTAATAAATAAAAGGGGGTTTCAGCCTGAGAGACTGGCACGGGTTTGGTGGTGACTACAATCAATTCAAGACACTTTAACTCACGCAAGCAAATTAAAATAAGATAAAAGAGCGGCCAAGCCTTATAATAGAAAATTGTATTAGCCATCGTTAATTCGATTAGAAGTTGGTTTGTTTATTCAATGTAATGATTACTTATCTCGAGGTGGGATATCATTCTTAAAACTTAGGCGCGGCTTTTTCCTAAGACCTAGACACATTAATTCTGTCACAATTAAAGCATCCGCATAAAGCATCCTTATTTGTTGACATCTTAGGATAAAGCAATGGAGATCTGTTGAAACCCTAGCTCATAGAGACTTTTTTTTTTTTTTTTTTTTTTTTTTTTTTTTTTTTTAAGAAAAAAAAAAAAAAAAAAAAAAAAAAAATAAATTTTTTTTTTTTTTTTTTTTTTTTTTTTTTTTTGTTTTTTTTTTTATTTTTTTTTTTTTTATTTTTTTTTTTTTGTTTTTTTTTGTTTTTTTTTTTTTTTAAACCCCACTTATTGCTTAATGGCAAATTATACAACACTAATAGTCACTTAGGCCCAACTATCCAATGGAATCAGAACATTACTTGTTGAATTATCTAGATTCGGCTACTAGTCAACATGTTCAATAAACCAAAGGCAGTTTTCGTAATAGTTTAAGGCCAAAACGGTATCTTAGCACGATTTTATATAAAATTAGAAGACAATACTTATGATCCTATAATTCTAGATGTATAAACTACTATATGGAGAGCTATCCCGGCATCTAGATTTTTCACCATCTTCACGATCATAATAATTCCGGATAATTCCTTCGATAATTCTTCATTCTTCGGACGTACCATTAATTGCGATGGTAGTAAAAATACATGAGTTTTGACTATAATATACATTCCCATTTGCGATGTGCAAATTCTTCCAACCGTACCAAAGATAGAAAATTTTGACACAAGACTCGGGAAATACAAACTTTACACTTTAAGCAACTAGCAACTGTAAAATAAACTTAATCTAACAGGGTAGGCTAAGGTGTAAAGGTGTAACGAAATAAACAATTGGTGTATTTCCTAAAGGATTGGCTCTACGGGTTGTTCTAGGGGTATCTTACTCTTAAAGTGAGAGTAAACAAAGGGTTTATACGGGGGTTAACTAACCAGTGTAGTTAGTTAATAAGCAACATGTAAAGGCATTTTGGGTGTAATCCTAAAATTTACCAATTTAAACAAGTTACTCCATCTAAATCCATAGTACTCATCATTGCGGTCTTGAGTGATATACCAAGCCAAGTTCTAAAGTCTACTACATCACCGGCACACTCATATTTTGTGGAATTTGGGTAAACATTTAGAAACGGATAAGGTTAAATCCTCACAATATCTAACAAGGGTTATTGTGTGCGGGTTATGTAACATGTAATTTCACAAAAGCATGCTTGATTTTTTTTAAATTTGAGCATAATTTAAGCACTTTAGTGTGAAAATAGTGTGAAAATTAGGACAAGTATACATTTTAATTCTCATCCCCCCACTTAAATTATACAACGTCCTCGTTGTATAGATAAAACATTAAATACGAGAATTAAAAATAATTAAAATGAGAAACTCCCCTAATATTTGCTTGGTAGATTCTCCATGTAGATTTATTGAGTAAAAATTTGTGTTGAACAACCGCCTTGCGGTTTCAAGACTCCAACACTTCAAGATCCTTAAATTTGTAAATTCTCTACCAATATTCGTCGATATTTCTTTCACGAGGTCCTGTGTAAAAATAAGAAAAACGTGCATTCCATCTTGGTATCTACAATTAATCTAAATAAGCTAAACAAACTAAATATGAGTTAGTCTGGTGAATACGCCGTATCATGTGCATGAATACACCGTATTGCCAGAACTGACAATAATATTTTTAAAGTGCATAAAAATAAAGACTGGTAACGTCTAGACAATCAATACGCCGTATGGTATGAAGCGGATACGCCATATTGATGTCTAGGAATACAGACTCGATAAAGATAAATAACATTCAGGGTTGTCTCCCGAGAAGCACTTTTGTTTACAGCGAAGTCTTTAAGTTAGAGTTTTCCTTCTTCTTTTCTTCACCATTCCATCTCATGTACGCTAATGTGCCCGAGTGTGAGCCATTCTTCCGTCTTCGCATCTCGAATGTAATCGGGTCCTAAGTTCAAATATCCTTTGTAGAACCCTTTAAGCATTTGGTATGGATGCGAGATTCCATTCTTCTCGGTCAACTTCCCAATCATCCCATACTTTACATACTTTACAAGGCAAGTGGCGATATCTTCCACTTTATACAATACTCTACATCGTCGATTTGTATCAACTAATAAGACATCCTTCATGTAATTTCCTGTTCGGTAGTTGCGAAACCGATATCTCCAACTTCCTTCCCTTTTTTGTTGCGATTTTTTCTAATTTTTTCGATTTTTTAAACAACTATATACGAAACTCGGAGTAGTTTCACCATCTTCACGATCATAATAATTCTGGATAATTCCTTCGATAATTCTTCATTCTTCGAGCGTACCATTAATTGCGTTGGTAGTAAAAATACATGAGTTTTGACTATAATATACATTCCCATTTGCGATGTGCAAATTCTTCCAACCGTACCCAAATTAACACAAGACTCAGAAAATACATACTTTACACAATAAGAAACTAGCAACTGTAAAATAAACTTAATCCAACAGGGCAGGCTAAGGTGTAACAAAATAAACAACTGGTGTATTTCCTAAAGGATTGGCTCTACGGGTTGTTCTAGGGGCATCT
Source organism: Tanacetum coccineum (assembly GCA_026074375.1). Lineage (NCBI taxonomy): Eukaryota > Viridiplantae > Streptophyta > Magnoliopsida > Asterales > Asteraceae > Tanacetum > Tanacetum coccineum. The sequence goes on along the minus strand of BQNB010032530.1, from coordinate 4,202 downwards.
TACTCTTGAAGTGAGAGTAAACAAAGGGTTTATACGAGGGTTTTAACTAACCAGTTGTAGTTATGTATAATAACAAATGTAAAGCATTTTGGGTGTAATCCTAAAATTTTACCAATTTAAAAACAAGCTACTCCATCTAAATCCATATAACAGCATCATTGGCGGGCCTTGAGGATATACCAAAGCCAAGTTCTAAAGTCTACTACATCACCGGCACACTCATATTTTATGGAATTTGGGTAAACATTTAGAAACGGATAAGGTTAAATCCTCACAATATCTAACAAGGATTATTGTGTGCGGGTTATGTAACATGTAATTTCACAAAAGCATGCTTGATTTTTTTTTAATTTGAGCATAATTTAAGCACTTTAGTGTGAAAATAGTGTGAAAATTAGGACAAGTATACATTTTAATTCTCATCCCCCCACTTAAATTATACAACGTCCTCGTTGTATAGATAAAACATTAAATACGAGAATTAAAAATAATTAAAATGAGAAACTCCCCTAATATTTGCTTGGTAGATTCTCCATGTAGATTTATTGAGTAAAAATTTGTGTTGAACAACCGCCTTGCGGTTTCAAGACTCCAACACTTCAAGATCCTTAAATTTGTAAATTCTCTACCAATATTCGTCGATATTTCTTTCACGAGGTCCTGTGTAAAAATAAGAAAAACGTGCATTCCATCTTGGTATCTACAATTAATCTAAATAAGCTAAACAAACTAAATATGAGTTAGTCTGGTGAATACGCCGTATCATGTGCATGAATACACCGTATTGCCAGAACTGACAATAATATTTTTAAAGTGCATAAAAATAAAGACTGGTAACGTCTAGACAATCAATACGCCGTATGGTATGAAGCGGATACGCCATATTGATGTCTAGGAATACAGACTCGATAAAGATAAATAACATTCAGGGTTGTCTCCCGAGAAGCACTTTTGTTTACAGCGAAGTCTTTAAGTTAGAGTTTTCCTTCTTCTTTTCTTCACCATTCCATCTCATGTACGCTAATGTGCCCGAGTGTGAGCCATTCTTCCGTCTTCGCATCTCGAATGTAATCGGGTCCTAAGTTCAAATATCCTTTGTAGAACCCTTTAAGCATTTGGTATGGATGCGAGATTCCATTCTTCTTATCTTTATCACTTACTTTCAGTAATGATGAGATCTTGTTGCATTGCTCATAAGTGTGGTGTTTAAACCTCGGATGTGATTGCATAATTTGGCAAGTTACACTATCGTTACCATTGTAAATGGTAATTATCCCTTTGAACCGTCTTGCTTTAATTCCAACTTTTCTTAAAAATGATTCGCCAAAAATAACATCGCCCATTCCTTCATCACGATAACCATCCATATCTTCTAAAATTGCAAAATCTGTCATAACAAAAAAGGTTCCAACAAAAATAGGCACATTCATTAAAGCTCCTATAACATTATTCCCTTTGTACACCATCTTATCTTTCATTATAGAATTATGAAACTTTTTGGACATCACATTGACATACAATAATGGGAAGAAGTTGACGTGTGTAAATTTAAATCCTATCATGCATGAAAACTTTAAGTTGTGAGCATAATCTATATGGATCTTCTTATCATAGTCACAATAACTAGGGTAATCATTAATTCCAGTATTAAGTTCATCATCCCTAGTTCTAAATTCCTTAATTACCTCACCTTCCTCAATGGTGGGCATCAAATCATCACATTGATTTCTCACAAGCTCAACTAGTTCATTTAGATCATTTAATTCGATGTAATCTACATTCAAAGGGTCTAATGATCTATTAATCACCAAAGTATCTCTCATAAGCCTAGATTTTAAATCAAGCTCTATTCTTTCTCTTAAACTTAGCACGTAGACCCTCTTAATTAAACTACTAGCAAGTTTAACACTTTTGAAAATAATCCTTTCTTCCCCAACCCTCAAAGTAATCTTTCTTCTGAAAACATCAATCTTAGCACGGGCGGTAGACAAAAATGGCCTTCTAAGGATCAAGGGCACTTTGATATCCTTGGGCATATCTAGAATTATAAAGTCTACTAGGAAAACAAATTTACCAATACCTACTAGCATGTTTTTAGCTATTCCTTTTAGATATTTCACTGTCTTGTCTGCTAACTCAACTGTCAACTTAGTGTGAGCTAATTCGCCTAATCCTAAGTTAAGGTAGGTCGAGAGAGGCATAACACTAACGCTAGCTCCTAAGTCAGCAAGGGCATTATCAAAGCAAACATTATTAATAAAGCAAGGTAAAGTGAAACTCCCTAGGTCTTTCTCCTTTTGGGGTATGGAATTATTGATATGTGAAGCATCAGAGTAAGCTTCCGAGAATTATGGTCCATATGATCCCTGATTTTCATCACCGTAGTAACCATTCAAATGACTTAGAAACAAAATCGTCGTTTGTCTTGTCTTGTACATCAGTGTACGGTTCTGTTCAGTGGATATGGCGTATTGGGAGGATCCAATACGGCGTATCGAGTATGAATCATCTTCAATAGTAGCCGAGATCTACTTGACTTGATCTCTCGGGTTCGGTTTAGTAGAGCTAGGTAGACTTCCAAATCCTCTTTCCAGTAGTACCTTGCTCATTTGCCCGATTTGAATCTCTAAAGTTTTAATCGATGCTCCTTAGTTTCGAATGGCAGCATCTGTTGAAGCTCGAATTTCTTTAATTAAATTGGAGTTTTCTTCGTGTCTCTTGGCTGATTCACTCATAAATTTGCTTAGGGTATCTTCCATAGATTGCCTTCATTCTTGGTATGAAGGATTTGCATTGTTCCTTTGATAGAATCCCGGAGCTACTGCTTTATATCCTCCTCCTTGAAAAGGTCCACCAAATTACGTGTAGTAAGCTTCTTCAAGGGTTTTCCTTTCTTTTTTGAGTGGGCAATCTTTGGTGTAATGGGGTCCTTTGCATTGTTCGCATCCAACTTGAGTAGCATAGACTTTTTTATTCACTTTCTTGATTTCTCTTCCAAGATTGTTGAGTTATGCTTGTATAGCTGCTAATCCGTCAGAAGTTTCAGTACTTCTTGACCTAAATGTTCCATTGTGCCATTTTAGAGAGTATTCAGCCATTTCTTGGATGGCTACCTTTGCATCAGCAGCAGTCTTAGATGGTATTGCACCTCTTGAGTCAAGAATCTGTTGAGTAGGAATTCTCAATCCATTATAGAACAAGATTATCTCTTGCATCTCTATTAAATAGTGTTGAGGACACTTCATCAAGTGTTCTTTAAATCTCACCCATGCTTGGTAAAGGTTTTCATCTGGTTCTTGCTGAAAGTTGTTGATTTCCTCCATTTTCTTTGCAGTTCGAGCAGGTGGACAATATTTGTTCAAAAATTTTGTTTTAAGACCATCCTAAGTTGTAATTGAACCAGTTGGTTCATTTATTAGCCAACGGCTTGCGGCTCCAGTTAAGGACATAAGGAATGCTCTAAGCATCACTTGGTCTATAATAATATTTGGAATGTGGAATAGATCGACGATCTCAAGAACTTTCTCAATATGTTCGTTCGCATCTTCATGATCCGAACCGCTGAAAGTGTTGGTTCGTAGTTCCTTGAGAAATTGGCCCTTTAGTTCAAAGTTATCCTTATCTTCAATTTTAGGCCTAACAACTCCCGATCCATAGTCGGCTCAAGTTTTGCTTATGTATTGCTCCATGGTTTCCGCCATTGTTTCCGCAACGTCTTCCTCCGAGTATTCTTGGTCAGAAATTAAGTTGAAATCAGGCGATCTCAATTCGTCAAGACTTAGTGTCTTGAAGTGTCTCCTAGACGATCGAAGTTCTTGTTCTGGTTCTTCGAAAGGTGTGAATAGTTCGTTCGTTGAACTCCTTGTCATGCACTACCTGAAACAAAGGATAAACAATCAGTAGGGTAGGCTCAGAAGAAAGAAAACACAAATATACAGAATCAAATGTAGAAAGCCACTGTTATTGTTACAGATGACCGATACGCCATTTTCAATAGAAGTGAATGCGCCGTATTAATCAGTTAAATGAATACGATGTATTGGACAGAAAGTTGGATATGTCGTATCCAATGGAAGTGGATACGTTGTATCGAGTGATCTACCAGAAAAGTGTATTAGGAAAGCTATAACACCCTGTGTTTTCAAGTCTTTGACGACGTCGATAACTATGCTATTTATTTTTAGTATTGTACGCGTTTGCTT
>BQNB010032529.1:0-53088 GCA_026074375.1 Tanacetum coccineum | reverse complement strand
TTTCATCCCTAAAACAAGCTTTTGTATGTTTGAACCCCCATGAGCCCTCAGTGATAGCTGTGGGTGTGGTTCTTTCTTTGACAACCATGTTGACTTTAGGAAGTTCTTTCGGAACCTCAACTATGGTGGGTCTACTAGAAAGATTGGGTTCTAAAGAATTCTCCGAATTCTGAGACCAAAAGGCTTGTTCAGCAGATAATTCGGTTTGTGGAACAAATCGTGTTTCAAAATCTTTTTAAAGTTGGTTAAGAACAACATAATCGACTAGTGTAGTATTAACTTTCTTTTCTAACATTATAGGATCCTTTTGTTTTAAAAGCATTTTTTGAACGACTCTCTTCAGCAAGCATTAAGGTCTTTTCAGAGTCAGGAATCACAATGGGATTAGTTTTCTCAATAATATCACCAACATATAGCTTCGGTTCCAACTGCTGAGCTTTCTTCAGATAGAAAGGATTTTGAAAACCTAGAGCTTGTTTAGTGGTATGATCATAGAAAAACTGAGGTTTCGTCAACATGTGAACAGTTTGTGCAGATTGATCTCTTTTAAAAACAATATTATCTAGCTGTTTGATCCTTTTTTCTAAAGCAATCTCTCTATCAATGTTCCTAGATTCTTCTTTCTTAAAATCATCTTTGAGAAGAGAAACTGTTTGCATTAAAGATTCTTTTTCTTTTAAATGTTCAGAAAGAGTTTGTTTAAGACGATCAATCTCTACAGACTGTGCACATGAATCTGAAATGTTATCATTATTCTTTAAATCAACATTTTGTCCTTCATTCAACACTTTAACTTGTTCCTTATATCTTTCAAGCTCAGCAGTTAAAGTATCATTGACACTTTTATTTTCCAGATTTATCTTGGTACAATTAGCAACTTGGGTTTTCAGTTGTTCAATCACAGATAATATCAGTGCATCTTGTTGTGCAGAAGAGTTAGAATTCTGAACAACTGCCTGTTGTGATTCGATCACATACTGAGAATAAGGAATGATATTGCTATCACTGGTTATTTCAGTCTCTAAATGATTCACAACATTCGACTGTTCAGAAGACGGCATCACCTGCACAGCTTGATTAATCATATTATTATTCACATTATCATGATTGTGTACCTCAGCAAGAGCATCTGAACCATAATGAGATAAATTCGCCATGAGAGCAACTTTGGCAGTGTTGAGTTCATCACAATCAGAGTCATATGCATCCAAATCATCAGCTTGATAAGCAACATTGTGAGTAATGACCGTCTGTGTGGCTTGAGCTTCTAGAATTCCTAGATCTGCCAAAAATGCAAGTTCCTCCTCATGTAGAATTTGTCCACTTGCTTGAGCTTGAACCAACAACACTTTTTCTTTAAACCATGAGTCATCCCGTTTCCTTCTTGGTTTAGTGCATTGTTTGGACATGTGTCCTTCCCCTTTGCAGTTGTAACACGTAACAATCCTCTGTTTCCCCGAGTTACTCCCACTTGCTCCTGGAGTGAAAGTTCTTGTAGTACCCGCAGCATAAGAAATTTGTCTCCCCTGTACTGGTTGTACGGTTACTCTTCCATCATTAATGGTGGCTTGTTGCCTTGGGTTTGACGAGTTCCTCAGCTGGTTATTGGTAGTAGGATAGCGGGAAGTGACTACAGCAGACAAGAATGACATGACATGATTGATGGCATCAATTGGATCATCACCGTGCTTGAAAACTGGTATAGTCAGACCGGAGTCTAATTGGGAAAATTCAGATTGTTGGTTGACTGTGGGAGAGTATTCAATTTGAGGAATGGATGATGATGGAGAGAAAACGTTGTGGTGAACTGAGGTTTGATAATTGTTGGGGGGATAGGTGATTGAATGAGGTATTGGTGATTGATTGATTGAGTATTGTTGAGATTCAAAAGGTGATCCATACTGTGAAGATTGATAAGGTGAGACAAATTGTTGATGTTGAGAGTTCTGGTAAGAGTGCTGATGAGATTGTAAGGAGACGTGTCCATTTTGGTGAGATGGCAACTAAAGCAAGAGGATCGGAAGTACGTTCATGCATCAATCGAACTTCATTTGCATGTCGTTCATGTTGTTCTAAGTGAGCATGAATCTGATCAACATTAGTAGTATGCAAATCTTTGACCAACTTAACATCAGTAACAAATTTGCACCATTCAGCAGGAAGAGTGTTTAGAAACTTGGTATTGACTTGAAATTGCTCCAGTGGCATCTTGTAAATATTTATATCATTGAGTAGCAAAGTGAATCTCAAGTAGTACTCGTGTAACGACTCTCCTTTCTTGTATGTAAATTTATCAAATTCATCATACAACTTGCACTCTCATTCTTGCTTCGTTAACGACGTTCCTTGCATGAGCAGTTTGATTTTCTCCCAAATATCCTTAGCTACACGATGTTGACTAACAAGAGCATAAATTCAGTTGAAAGGCCTTGTAAAATGATGTTTATTGTTTTGATGTCACAATCAGCTTGAATGGTTTCTGCGGGAGTTAATTTAGTATATTCCTTTGGTCTGGTTACACCATCCACTATAATTGTTGGCCAAACAAGTGGACCTTTTTCAACTGAAGCAAGAATCATTCTACCATGAGGTCTATTCATAATATAAAGTTCCATTATGCTTTTCCACGAGTCATACAGGTGTTTTTTCAAGCACGGCTGGTTTATTGGTCACCACCCGAGAGAAGTGATTTATCAGCACGAGTCGTCATTGATAAATTGTTGATTAAAAGTTTACTTGTTTGATCTCAAACGTGGTAGAAAAGAATTTGTGTTTAATTAAAGTGTCTTTTAAGTGTTTTATTCACGAAACTTATAGGGATTTTCAATTCTTACCAAAACCGAGGGAAAAAAAAAAATAAATAAATGTTTCACGAGAATTTACAAGTCAACAAAATAAACCGTATAATTTTGAAAATTTAAGTTGTTCAGATTTAACTTTAGGAGAGTTGTTCGGTTTCAATTGCAGTTGAGTTGTTTGGTTTCAATTGCAGTTGAAGTAGGCCTCGGGTTCAAATTGCAGTGGTTGTATCGACTTATACTTGTTGAGTTTTTTGCTTTCTATTAAGTTGAGTTCTTCGGACTTCTACTAAAGTTGAGTTGTTCGACTTCTACTAAAGTTGAGTTGTTCGACTTCTACTAAAGTTGAGTTGTTCGACTTCTACTAAAGTTGAGTTGTTCGACTTCTACTATAGTTGAGTTGTTCGACTTCTACTAAAGTTGAGTTGTTCGACTTCTGCTAAAGTTGAGTTGTTCGACTTCTACTATAGTTGAGTTGTTCGACTTCTACTAAAGTTGAGTTGTTCGACTTCTACTAAAGTTAAGTTGTTCGACTTCTCCTTAAGTTGAGTTGTTCGACTTGAGTTATTGATATGTGAGAAATCACATATCCTTATTATATCCAAAATGGCCTTTAAATGATCAAAATATGCAAAAATAAGCTTGTATTTATGTATTTTGTTGCTTGTGAATATGTAGGTACAGATAGTGCAAAAATCACAAGAAAACGGTCAAAATCGGACAAACACGGACACGGGAACGTATAGAGTGCACAAGAGCCGGAAGTTTGTAGAAAAAGGTCAACAAAAGTCAACTCATGGTCAACATTGGTCAACCACAAAATAACAAAATCCTTCAAAATACCAAAAATACTAACTCATATTCACAAAAAGTCCCAAAAATCCTAACACCGTTAGCCTTTTATTGATAAAGGACTAACGATCGCGAATCTTTTATAACAAAACCCTTTTATCCAACGCCCGAGTCCATAAACCTGTGGCTCAACTCTTTTTACCCAGGCCTAAGTCAAACACCTTCACCCCGAGTCAAACAACGTTATAAAAAAGAAAAGAAAAGGAGGGAAAACCCGTTTTTACAATTCATTATCTCTCCCATTTTACCCTGCTTAAAAAACAAAGGGTAAATCTAAATTGACTACGTGGAACAAAGATTCGAGTGTTATGCTACATGTCAGCAAAAGGAAACGTCACAAAAGAGCTCTCATTAGTCAAGATGTCAAGGGGAATGACACGCGGGCTTACATCAAACACACCAAATGATTGGAAATTTACATTAAATCCTTTGTAAAAGAAGCATAAAGCTTCTGACACACGGAATGCCACACTGGAAATTCGTGTGCTCACTTATTAATCAAACGGCCTAAAATGAGGATCCAATGATTGCAAGAAATGGACGCATGAGATTAAAAGATCAAGAGGAGCATTTGAGACATGGAAGCTTCTTCTCAATCCTATAAATAGAGCTCTCTCCTCACTCACATTCATCTTCTTTTTTTATCAATATCTAGGAGTGATTTTTAGTGTAGCTTTAGTTTAATTAGCTTATTAAGTCATTTTCAGCTTATTGTAACTTTTTCTATTGTAATTTCAATTAAAAAGCTTTGTAACCTTTCATCTTAATCAATATTAGTCTGTTTTATTTACCTTATGCTTAAATTCAGGTTTTACTTAATTGAATGATGGATTGATTTAAAGCTCTCTTTCTAATCTAATAAGCTCAATTTACAATCATATAAATTAATAAGCTAGTTTCACTCTCATTTAAGATCTTAAAGCTTAAATGAACTTTTCTTATTCAAATCCACAATCAAATACCTCAGCTTATTTTTGGAAGGGAAGCCAGTAATGGAAGGGCTTCCAAAACCACACCAGCTTATCTTAGGAGTTTACATTTGTCTCTTTTATAGCTTAAAACTGCTCTATAGTTTAAATTCTGCTAAATTAGCTTAATACTTGCTTATTTCTGTTTAAATTTGCTTAATAGTGCTTATTATACTTGTTTCATGCTAATTTAGTTAATTAGATAGTATAGATCTTAGATTCTTAAAATCTGTCCTAAAATCAGTAAAAAACCAAAAATATTAGCATAGTTGAGTAGCTTATTATTCTGGCTTATTTGATTATTGAAAGTTGTTCATTAGGTCTGTTTATAGCTTATCATTATCTGGTATTTGCAATTTGTACCTTAAATCTCAAATTCATAAGCTAAAAATGAGTTTAAGACATTTAAAGGGGTGTTTGGGTCAAGGGTTAAAATGGGTTAAAATGGATCAAAACCTGCTTTGTGCTTTTGAGTCAACTTTGATTAGGTAATATTAGTTATAAAATTTAGTTTGTTAAAGTGTTTAAGTGTTAAATCTCATTTTCAAGGTTTTAAAAGTGCATTGTTTGAATCTGTGAAGTAGTAGCTTATTTTAGTTGTTTATTAGATTGTGCTTTAGCTTATTGTGTTTTTGAGTTGTTTTTATGTTTATAAATGTGTTGGAAACAAAGTCCATAAGACTTGCAAGTTTGTTTTGAGTTTGTGCCATTCCTGTCAAGTTTATAACTAAATGTTGAAAAAAGAAGAAAATGCTTTTTCAAATGCTCATTGTGGCTTATTCTGAATTTCAAACTGTGTTTTGATTGTTGCTATAATTTCTTTGAGGTCAAATCTTCATCTGTTTTTAGGTTAGAAGTTCATAAGGATCTGTTTAGGTGCTTATTTTTAAGCTCAAAATTGGTGTTTTGTTAAGATTGCATAAGTTTGAAAATTTTGTCTAAGTGTTGAATCAGTTTGAGATGCCCTTTTCATGAAGCTTTTTATGTGCTTATCTGAGTTTCAAAATGATTTATCACTATAGATTATTGTAGCTTTTTGGCTACTCTTTCTAGTGGTATGAGCCACTAAGCCATAAGGATCTTTTTGCTAGCTTATTTTTAAGCTAGAAAAGTTCCTATTGGCGTCTTTGCTTATTAGTCTTGGCCAAAAGGCTCATTTGCTTATTTAAGCTTATCTGCTTATTGCATTTGCTTATTCTAGATTAGTATAGCTTATTTGGTTAGAATAAGTTTCCTTAAGCTTATTTTCCTTTAGTTTAGAGCTTATTTAAGCTTATTTGCATTCTAGCTTAAAATTTCTAAGTTTTATAATTTTTTGAGTTTTCTGCCATTTTAGCTTATTGTAGTTGCTTATTTTAGTTCCTAAGTGCTTTTTAGATATGTCCTTTTATCTGTCTTAGCTTATTTTAAGATTTTATTTGCTTTTTAGTGCTTAAATTGCCCAAACAGTTAGCATTCTAAGCCTTTAAGAGTAAAAAGCATTTATGTCTTATTTAGCTTATTTTTGTGCTTATTTGTGGTTTATAAAAATAGTTGTTTTGCAAAAGTTGCTTATTTTTTAGTGTTTTTAAAAGTTGTAAAAAAAATAGCAAAAATAAAAAAACTTGGGATAGTGGGAAACCCCGGGTGAGCAAGACTCGAACCCGGGACCTCTACCACCATCAACCAAGCATTTTATCCCAACACACTCAACCATTGTGCTACAATAGCTCATCCGTTAGAATCTTCCCTTAGTTAATTTTTATACACATTTTAGGTTTGCTCGCTGTTTAGTTATGCCAACGTGAAGTGTTTTTGTTCTTGCAAATGTAGTGCGACTGCGCTAGTATTGTTTTTCGTGCTTTCTGCCGTATTTTCAGTTCGCTTTGTTTTGCGGCACGTTTCTTTGATTGAGTTTAGATCTGGTTGTTAGTGTAAAAGTTCTATGGTTGCGTCCAGATTTTGCCGTATGGGTTTATGATATCTTGATTGCTTTTTATGCTCCTATTATATGCCATTATTAGCTTAAAAATCCTCTTAAGTTTTTTTTTTTTTAAGCTATTTTCCTTGTAATTTCTGTTCGTTTTTTTAGCTTTTTCTGTCCTTAATGTTCCTGGCTTCTTTTTTGATGTTTTTGCTTATTGGGTTCTTAGTTTTAATCTTGTCTTAGCTTATTTTGCATATCTTCATGTGCCTTTTTTAGTGCCTTCCTTTTTAATTTACACATACAGTTGGCATTCTAAGCACTATTTTGAAGTTGTAATAGCAAAATATTCTAAATATCTTGTTTGTCACCCTTTTTTTCTAGGCTTTTTTTCTAGGTTATTTCTGTAGTTTATATAATAAAAGGGTTCTTTGTTAAAAAGTGCTTATTTTTAAGTGTTTTCAAAAAGTTTTTTATTTTTTGAAGTTTTTTGTTTTTTTTTTTATTTTTTTTTTGTTGTGTTTTAAAAACAAAAAAAAAAAAAAAAAAATCAGCCGAATGAAAATCGTTCTTTTTTTTTTCACTATTCGTGTGCATTAATGTCGGCCAAAAAAAAAAAAACCAAAAGTACTGGGCAAATAAAAAAAAAAAAACAAAAAAAAAATAAATAAAACTAAAAAATATAAAAAAAAAACAAAAATAAAATAAAAAAAATAAATAAATAATAAAACATATAAATATAAAAAATAATAAAAAACAAACAAAAAAAAAAAATAAAATAAAAAAATTTTAAAATATAATAAAATAAAATAATTAAAAAAACATTTATAAAAAAGTAAAAATAAAAAAAAAACCAAAATTATATAAAATATATAAATTAAAAGATCAAAAAAATTATAATAATTAAAAAAACAAAAAAAAAAAAAAAAAAAAAAACAAAACTAAAAAAATAAAGGCATTTAAATCTTTTCAAAACTTATTGAGCTTTTTAGAAGAAGATCATAGTCCAATGAGTTGATGATGCTAGTTAGTGGTCTGTGTAATAACATCGATTGAATTAGCCGAAAAAAATCTGAATAAGAACGTGAGATTAGGCGGATTAGAAGCTATGGGAGAAAATAAGAACCAAGATTATTCTATATAAGTTTTTAGCGAATCTAGCATGACAATTAACTTTATATTTATCCTCTAGTATCATTTATTCGTTCTTTCCACTAATGAATTCATATAGCAATAAGAATTCGTGAAAGCTATTGGCTAAAAGAACTCTAGCTAGGGTCAAACACGCCCATAAAAGATCGAAAGTCAAAAATTTATTCAATTACTTACCAAAATGACACTAAGAAACACTTTATTCTATTTTTTGGTTAATGGTGTTTTAATTTTTTTGTGATTTTGTTGATGTATTGATGACAGAGATAAAAATTGGATGTGTAAAACGAGGATTTTGTTGATAACAACGATGCAGGTCACAAACATGACAAGTGTAAGATTCCCCCCCCATCATACTACATGACTAAACATCGTACTCTCGAAGTTTATAAAAGGAGTTCCCTATCGTAAATTAAGGGAGGTTTGTTGAGAAGAGTGTGTTGACTCATAAAGATAAAGTTATAGTGTCGATTAGAGATTTGGTAATTGATACATTCCCAAAAATGAAGACAGGAGGATGTGGAAGCTCGATAGAGATAAAAATGACAGAATCGGATGATACTTAACAATCTAGGGGAAAACCTGGACAAGTTACAATAAAATAGCACACAGATAACATTGAGACAGAATAACGAGGTTAAGGGATAAATGATACTGCCTTCTCCACATGAATAAACACTATTTATTTCAATTAAGTGTATAAGCATGGGGTGAGACCTCCACGAAGCGCTTTGGTTAGGGTCCTAGGAATGCTAGGACTATGAGCCTCACCGAAATTATTGAGGACACTATTGGGAACGTTTGGAGTATCCGAGGGCACCTCTTGTTGTATGGATCCCTCCAAAGTAATGTATTGATCGATGAACAAGATCACTCTTAAGTTGGGCCCGGAGAGTTTTGAGAATAAGTGTGATTCAGGAGATTAGCCATAAGACAGAAACTATGGAACAACGGTGCAATGGTGACCAGATCCAATAGAGAGGATATTACAATTATTTGCTCCAGAGAATATAAAATCTTCAGAGTAGATATAGAGAGAGAAGTGGACAAAACGATTCTCCAAACGTTGAAGATAGACGCGGTTGACGGTTTTGATCTGTTGAGGCAGATATCGGAGGTAATCCTGTGATGGTTTTTTGTTATTTATAGATCAGAGAGTTCTCGTAGGCATGATGTCACTGAGGAGTCATTTAGTAGCATTCTAATTGAACTTATTCCTGTGATCACCGCAGAGAGCGGAACGCATCATCAATTTGTTCATAGATCTTGGAAGAGGCTCCTGCTGAGATAGGCTGTTTGTGCCTCTAGACTCGATCGGTAGATCGACTGTCCTTTCCGAGATACACAGTTTATTTGGGAGTGTTACTCAGATGGGTGTGTTAGTACGCAGAGATGCGAGAAGAGCCCAATAGAGAAGCATCTATCTAAATTTGTTAATAAAAAAAAAACGACAGGAAGCCACTGATTTTCTCCTCAAAATCTAGGAGATTCTACGCATGGAATGAAGACGATCTTATAAATCAACGATTTGACACCTCTACTTAGCCATACTTTGTTTTTAGGAGAGAGTGAGAAGATTAGACGCTATTAGGAGTGGAGAAGTCGATAGTTACTCCATAACTTAAAGAGTCATGGACATCTTATTTGTGAGAATTGTGTGACAATTCCAATAAAGTGTAGTTCCAGCGAAATCAATCTTATGTAGAGACTCGGCTAGTTGCAACAAATCGAGAGAAAGAGCGTTTCATAACTTTACAGTCAACTCGGCGCATCACTTGGTTGGGGAGCGCTTTGCTTCGGACCCATTTTGACACAAATAGTCAACAGCACGAGGTATGAATTTGTTCCCCCTTGAAGGACCATGGGAACTGCCTCCATAAAATCGTGCACCAGATTGTCGAAGATTTCGCAAACTTGGATGGATGTTTTGTATTTGGCATTCTTCACGTCTGCGAAATGTTTCCTTGGCGTGACAAATGTCACCATGGTTGTGACAAAGTCTATGGGGCATCCTTGTAGAACTTGGTGGAGCAATAGAAATCTAAACTCGAAGAGATTTTTTCTGGCTGTGTGTAATTTACTGGAACTAATTGGCACCATAGTGTCCCCCAGTAGGTCCACTGTGGCAAGCTTTGAGAATGTCTAAAGCTTCTTGCCCAGAAACACAACGTCTTATCACCTGATCAGCACAGATCTTAAACAGGAAAGGATCATCCCAGAAATAATGCTTGACATCCTTGAAGAATTTATTTTTTTGTTGGGATGTCATTCCCTTGATAACGAATTTCCCCGCATGGTAATTTGCAAAATCTGCAAACCATGGGGTACTTTGATCTTGAAGAGCAATAGAGCCAAGGGTTTCGAGAGGAAATGCTTCATTGATTTCTTTGTTCTCGAGTTTGTCTTGATGCGGATTTTCAAGTCTGGACAGATGATCGGCGGCGAGATTCTCAGCTCCTTTTTTGTCTCGAATTTCAATGTCAAATTCTTGGAGCAATAAGATCCACCGCATGAGTCTTGCCTTAGCATCCTTCTTGGCAAAGAGATACTTGATGGCAGAATGGTCAGTATACACTATGCTTTTGGACATAACAAGATATGACCGAAATTTCTCAAAGGCATACTGATAAGTGCTTAATTACACATATCTTTTACCTTTAAAAACGAGCTTAAATAACCAAAAACAGACAAAAACTGCCAAATCTTAAAATTTGTGAAGCTAAGAATGATAAATCTTCAATTGATGAACCTCCCGAAGTCGAACCCACGAATATTCCTCCTCATCTCGAATATACATTTTGGAAGGTGACCAAAAACAAGTTAACCCTTCATAATAGATAAAGACTTTGAGTGTCGAGGAAAAGCGCTCTATATAAGGTTGAAAGTCACACAGCGAGCCCTCGCTTGGATAACTCTCCGGACATCAATGGGTATTAACCTGAAATTTTGTAATCAACAGTTTCTTATGGAAGGGAGACTACAAACCGGCGGTTCAACACCAAAGACGGGTGAATCCGAAGATCCACGATGTCATCAAAAAGGAGGTTGAAAAACTTCTGATTGCGGAATTATTTTACCCTGATCTCGGATAGGTCCCTTGGGTAATAGCCCCGTACATTGCGACGATAAAGGTGTGATGGCTTTACGTTGTGATAATGATGAAAATGAATTGATCCAAATGATCTGGTTACGGAGATGGCGTGTTATACATTGACTACCCGAAAGTTAATGGAAGCACTCCGTAATGACCACTTTCACTCTACAGTTTATGGATCATTATGCTTGAGGAGACTTAGCGGGAAACGAGAGTACTACTATTTCTCGATGGTTTTCTCGGATTACTTTCAATTTCCCCATCGAACTCATGATCGAAGAAAGCAACATTTCAAGTGTCTTTATGGACATTCGACCTACGTACGATGCCCTTTTGGCTTATGCAATGCATCGGGCACGTTCCAAAGGTGTATGATGGCTATCTTTCATGATATGATCGAAAAAACGATGGAAGTCTTCATGGACGACTTTTCGGTCTTTGGGAATTCATTCGAAAATTGCCTCTTCGTGTAGAAAAGATGCTTCAAAGAGTGTGAAGGACACCATCTTTTGTCTAAATTGGGAAAAGAGTATTTATGGTAAAAGAAGGCATTGTCCTTGGCATAAGATTTGATAAAAAAGGGATTGAGGTAGATAAAGCCAAAGTTCGTGTGATTGCCAAGTTACCTCATTCCATACCACAGTTTAAAGGGGGAATGATTCAGGATTTTCTCGGCCATGCCGGTTTCTACGTGATTCTTAAGGATTTTTCTATAATTTATCGACTCGATGACTATTCTCCTTGAGAAGAATACTTGTCATTTTCTCTGATGATTGTATTCAAGCTTTTTAAACATTAAAGAAAAAACTTACTGAAGCTCCAATCTTGATTGCTCCAGACTGGGACCTACCCTTTGAGCTTATGTGCGATGCAAGCGACTTTGCCATAGGTGCAGTCTTGGGGCAACATCATGAAAAACACTTTAGACCTATACCACTAGCTAGTAAAAACAATGAACGAGGAGGCTAATGCATTACAATACGACGGAGAAGAAAGGAAATGTTAGACCGTAGTGTATGCTTACGAACAAATTCCGATCTTAACCTCATCTTGAACAAAATCATAGTGTATAAGGATCTACTCGCCTTAAATAATCTCTTTGCTAAAAAATGATTCTAGGCAAGATTGCTCGGAGAGGTTCTCCTCTTCAAAGAGTTCGATTTCAACGTAATTGACACAAAAGGAGCCGAGAATCTCGCGGCCGATCATCTTTCCCGATTAGAAAATCCGTATGAAAATGTGCTCGACCCAAAGGAGGTGAATGAAAAGTTTCCTCTCGAGACACTTAGTATGGTGACTTCTCGTGGTAACTCATAGTTACCTGTGGTTTGCCGATTAATGAAATTAACAACTGGGGAATTTATTGTTAAGGGGATGTCGTCCCTTGCAAAAAAGAACAAGTTTTCAAGGATCTTAAACACCACTTTTGGGACGACCCCTATTTGCTTAAAATATGTGCGGAATCAAATGCATTCGGCGTTGTGTTGTTGCCAAGAAGCTATTGACATACATCACAACTTGCCATAAGTGGAAGCAATCGAGGGACATTACGGTGCCAACTACACCGCCAAAAAGGTTTTTGACTCTGGATTTTATTGGCCCACGATTTAAAAGTTGCCATGACTTGGTACCGATGTGACACTTGTCAGAGTCAAGGATAAAATTTCGCAAGCGTGATGAAATGCCAAAATTCCATCCAGTTTGAGAAATCTTTGACGTATAGGGCATAGATTTCATGGGCGTTTCCGTATTCTAGAAGGGATCAATATATACTCGTGGCGATGTTTATTTGTCAAAATGGTTGAAGGCGGGAAAGCGCTCCCCACCAGCGACGCACCGTGTTTGGTTTGCAAATTTCTTAAAATCACTCTTTGGCCGATTCGGTGCCCCTGTGCTATTATAATGTGATCGCATAATATTTTTACATGACAATTTGCAAAGGTTTCATGCTTAAATATGGAGTTACTCTCCGTCTTTCCACGCGTATTCACCCACAAACAAGTGGGAAGTTGATTATTCAATCGTTTGGCTTGTAAACGAATTCTTAAAAGGTCCGTTTGGCGAAAACCGTGCCTCTTGGTCGGACAAACTAGATGATGCACTTTGGGCCTTCCGTACAGCTTAAAAAACACCCACGGGTGTTAACCTATACTAGGATCGTCGTACGGGAAAGGTATGTCATCTAGATCGAGCTCGAACACAATGCCTACTAGGCCCCTTAAAGCATGCAAAATTTGACCTTTGAGACCGCGGTTACGCATCATCGTAAAGTTTAACTCAATGAGTAAAATAAATGAACTTTGTGATCATGCCTATGAGAACTCTTTGATCTATAAAGAGAAAACAAAGAGGATCTATGACTCAAAGATCAAAAACCGCATTTTCAACATTGGTGATCAAGTCTTCCTCTGTAACTCTCGATTGAAGATGTTCTTAGGAAAGTTGAAATCCCATTAGTCTGGACCGTTCACCATTTCCTATGTCTTTCCATATGGCACCGTTGAGTTATCTCAAAACTCCGGGCCAAATTTCAAGGTGAACGGTCATCGAATTAAGCACTACTTTGGAGGGGACGTACCAAAATTGGTTGTCCCGAATCTCCAAACCTTCCCCAAGGACAAATGAATTCGGGGATTGGGTCAAGCTTAGTGACCCTAAACAAGTGCTTCATGGGAGGCACCCCATGCTTATCCTTCTATTTTCTCTTATTTCTATTGTGATGTGAGGAGGCTTGTACTCTTCCAATTCTTATTGTTTGTGCTTATGATTTTTTGTAGGATTGACCTAAAATTTTCTGAAGACTCTCGTGTTCGGTGTTTTGTCCCGGTCCACTCGAGCTTTCTAGCCTTTGCTTACAATTAGTTTAGGGAAATCCAATATCCTAATCTTATCAACTAACGTTTATCTTTAAGCATACTTAATAAACGGCTTAGGATTTACGTAAAGACCCTTCTTAAAACATTAAGGACAATGTTTAATTCTAGTATGGGGGGGGATCTATCAATTTGATTATGCCTGCAGCCGTTGTTCTCACGTACCCCGTTTTCCCACAAAAATTTTAAAAATATAAAAAAAACTTTTTAAAATTTCAAAAATAAAATAAGTGTTTTGTCATAATTTTGACTTTCCTGCTGGGTAGAATAAGAATAAATTTTGACTCGATCGAGCGTGTTGAGATCTAGCTTGTCCCTTAACTTTTAGACTAAGCATTCGCGGATCTTTGCGAAGAACGGAAAATGATAGAGTTAAGTATGAGTTATAATGTAAACAAGGATTATTTGGAAATCTTACAAGCTCATAAGTGTAATTTGTGGATTTTTCTCCCATAAGCTCCTAACCGGACTAATAATATGTTCTATTTTTGAAAATTAATCTTAAATCAACAATTTTTGAAATGTAGTCAATAATATTTTTGTCTATATCTCAAATTTATACTTAAATTTTCTAAAAAGAAACTTTCTCTATATATCGTGGTATGAAAAAAAATGAAATGATGATGAATAAGGTAATAATATAAACTGTGGGCTGATAAAAGTTTACTGCCTCTTGCCGGCTCACAACCGATGTTGCAGCCTTCTAAAAGGTCGAGGATTTCCTTAGTTTAAAGGATGAATAATTATATTAAGTGTAATATATGTGTGATTTAATAAATATAGGGAAAATCTCTTTTTCTTAAATTTAAATATGCTTTTGAACTAAGACTATTTCGTTTTAAGTTGTGATTTTATGTATATACGGGAAATCCAAGGGTGTTGAAACCGAAGGTCCGTGAGTCCCGATACTAGTCTCTGTGGGGTGTCAAAATCCTGGTCACTTAGCCGCAAGGTTGGGATGTGCCGAGACGAAAGTCGCTACATGGGATGATCTCGCCTTCAAACTCATTACTTTTGGGTTGAACGTGAAGCATATAAATTTTGCAAAACGGTTGATCCATGGTTGAAATTCGAAATAAGCACATTCACCTAAGATATAATAATTGTCGGGAGCGAAAAGTTTCACAAGGTACAAGTATGAGTAGTATTAACATCTTAACTTATATTTAACGGTTATTTCGTTTTTAAGCTTAGTTTGGGGCAAGTGAAAAGTCGGGGACGATGAATTTATCCTTTTTGGGCATTTTAGGATTAAAGTGCGTCTTGTTCTATGACCCTAAAGTTATAGAAATAATGAAAGTCAAACATGTTAGTTAGTTGCTAAGAATAAGAAAAAGGAAAAATATAAAAATATGTGGGAATAAGTGTAAATATTTAAAAATGGTCAAAACGGGGCTTTTCAAAGCTATTGATTCGTTAATTCCCCTTGATGAACACTTAGCTACTTTTTGAGGTAATTAGTCGAGGGGGATTGAGATTCTTGGTTTTCTAAGTGTTTACTTATGGCATTGCGTGAGGACACGACAATAGTTTAGTATGGGGGATTTTGGTATGTGCTTAAATACACATACCTTTGACCTAATAAAACGTGCTTAAAAGACTAAAAACATACCAAAATTACATTGTATTTGTGTGTTTTGCATTTGTATTGTGCAGGTAACGGATATCAACCAAAAGGACAAAAATCAAGTCAAAACGGACAAAACCGAGCACGGGATTGGAAAGAGCGTGAAAAGCCAAAAAGTCAACCAAAAAGTGAACCAAAGAGTCAACCAAGTCAAAAGTCAAAGCCGAAGCCGAAACCGAAGAAATACTTAATGGGCCAACCCGCACCCATCTAATGGGCCGGGTCAGCCCATTAATGTATTAAGAAGACCAAAACTAAGCTAAATATAAGCTTAGGGCCTAACACTTATACCCGACCCAAACCATAGCCCAACAACAGTTAACAACCATACACCCTTTCACCCTTATACCGTTAGTCCTCAAGGACTAACATTGTTAGTCCAAAAAGGACTAACGGTGCAAATGATTAACAAAAATAGGGCTAACGCCCGTTAAACCAAAACAAACTCACCATTTTCCCGCCATTACCCATTAACACTATTCACCATCCCTCTCACCTCGACCTTTGCTCCAACAAACAATCCCATCACTTTCATAACAAACCCCACACCACAAACCAACAAGTCCACCTTGGCAATCCTCTTAATTTTCATTCGATGATGGGACAAAGACAAGGATTCAATGGCTGTGATGATAAAACTTAGTGGCCAGGAAAATTTAGATGGCATGGATTGATTTTTAACTCCTCTCACATAACAAACACAACTGCAAACCCTCTCACTAAAGAAGCACACCTTGAAGACCCAAGACTTGAAGAATTTAGTATAAATAGGACCCCTTTGTAGCCATTCAAAGGCATCTAGTTAATTTACAGCTTATTGTAGTTTACTTTTTAGCTTATTGTCATTTCTTTTTCAAACCTTGTAAAGTTTAATGAAATTTTAGTTTTAAAAGTTTTAAAATTCTGTCAATTTAAATTATGTTTTTACCTTATGTATTTAAGCTTAAATTTGTGTTCTAAAACCATTTTCATAAGCTAATCAGCTCTTTTACTCATGTCAAACTTAGTTAAGCTTTTTCAAAAGCTTAACTAAGTCTTTACTCAAAAATCACCTCAAAAAGCTAACTTGGATGATAACCTTACAAGGGAAGAGCTTATGGGTTTACTAGCTTGTTTTTATACTAGATCGAGCTTGTAGAAAACTCTTTTGAGCATTTCTGTCCTTGTTTAAGCAAAGGACTAAGGTACACTCTCATTTTCATTTTTAGCTTATTTACTGTTCATTTGCTTATTTATGCTTATTAACTGCTTATCTGCTTATTATTGCTTAATTATTAGTATTGGTAAAATGCTTTATTTATGCTTTCTTGAAGTTTTAATCTTATTTGTTCATGTTTTGAGTTAATACTGCTAGTTTAGCACTTTATACTGCTTATCCTTGTTTGCTTATTTTAAGTGCTTATTCCTGTGTTCTTTTTTCTTCTTATTTATTAATATTCATATTTGTCTTTAAAATTCTTAGGTTAAATCAGTTTAAACTAGCTTTAAAATAGATTTTGAAATGTTAAAGGAGTGTTTGGGTTAAGGTTCAAAATGGGTCAAAATGAGTGTAAAGTTGTTTTGGGTCATTAACTTTAATTTGTCAATCTCTGTTAATTGTTTTTAATCAGTTTTTATAAGTTTTTCAAGTCTAAAATTGAGTTTTAAGGTTGTGTCTACAAAGTGTCTAAATCTATGGCTTTAACATCTTTTCAAGCTGTTTTAATTTGATTGTTGCTAAAAAGTTGTTTTAAGGTCTTGTTTAAACTTCAGTTTGTTTCATAATGCAGTAAGATAGAGTTAGTTTTAGTGTGCATGTGTCAATTGTGTTTAAGTTTAAATTTTGTCAAGTCTTTATGTCTTATTTTCTATGTTTAAAAGTCAAATTTTAATAGCAATTTTAGATTAGTTAAAGTAGGTTTTAGCTTTTGAAATTTCTAGCATAAGAAGTTTATAGTTTAGATTTTATCTGTTTGAGCTTATTTTAAGTTTTAATTAGCATTTACTAGCTTAAAATCAAGGCTGCAAAAGCCATTTTGTCCTTTCAAAATCTTTGAAAAAAACCAAAATCATAGTGTACTCAGCTTTTTCATAAGCCTTTTTCATGGCTTATCTGAATTTCAAACTCCTTTTTGTTTGCTGAATTTTGTAGCTTATAGGATAAGCTTTCTCTGCATATAAGTCACTAATCCATAAGGATCGCTTAACTACCTTAAAAATAAGCTAGAAAGTGCCCCCTTGGGCTGTTTGGCTAACAGTTTTAGCCAAACTTCTTATTTGCTTATTTGAGTATTTTAGCTTTTAATTTTGCTTAATGTGTGTTTTTATTTGCTTATTAGGTTAGGTTTTAGGCCCTTGTAGCTTATTTAGCTTAGGTTTAAGCTTATATAGGCTTATTTGCAAAATTAGCTTAAGGATTAATGCCTTTTAGTTTTCCTTTAAGTTAAATCTGTCTTAATGCCTTTTAAAGCCTTTCCAGCTTATTTGCTAGCTTGTTTTTATTCATAGTGCTTATTAGGACTAGGGTATAAGCTGTTTTAGCTTATTTTGCTTTTCCTCTAGCTTATTAAGCCCAAAAAGCCAAAACAATTAGCAAACAAATAGCCTTTTAGTGTAAAAAGCCAATTCTGTCACTTTTTAAGAGCTTATTTCGTGCTTATTTGTGGTTTTTGTAAAAAGTCATTTCACAAAAGTTGCTTATTTTTAAGTTATAAAGCTTTTTAAAAAAGAAATTCTCAAAAATAAAAACATGGGAATTGGGGAAGTCAAGGGTGAGCATGGCTCGAACCCCTGACCTCAACCCAACTCCCAAGCTTTACACACACACCACAACACCAACTGCCCTGGGGTCTTTTTCGGGTATATCTTCACAACATTTATTACTTAACCCTCTTTTAGCCCTTAAGCCTTTCAGCCCATTTAGGCTTATTTACAGCTTATTTATAAGCCGTTTTTCAAAGTTTTTATTTTTCTTTGATTCTTCATAGTATAACGCATTTTCCCTGAATTTTCTAGATTTATTATTATTAGTTTAATATTTTTAATATTTAATTTAGTCACTGTTTTTAATTCATAATAAAAAATATAAAAGTAAAAAAAAATATAATTCTTTTTTTAAAAATTTTCTTTTATCATTTAGGATTGTTAAAAAATAAATTTGCGTTGGTAGGGTTAAAATTGTAGAATTTGGTTTTTTAAAGAACGGGTTTTGAGTCCCGTTATCGTTTTTAGTGTTTTAGCCTTATTTGCTTTCGTTTTTAGCGTGCCTTTACTTGTTTTAGCATATTATTAGTAGAAATAGATAGCCAAATCCAACTTGTGATATTCAAGCATTGTTCCATAAACGTTACCTCGATTTTCAAATTCTTTTAAACATTTAATTTTATTAAAATCATTTTTAATTCATAAAAAATATAAAAAAGTCAAAAAAATATAATTCTTTTTTAGAAAATTTTCTTTTAACATTTAGAACCTAGGAAAATTAGATTTGCTTTCGTAGGGTTAAAATTGCAAAATTTTGTTTTTTAAAGAACGTGATTGAATCCCATTCTTGTTACCCACGTTTAGTTGGTTTTTTAAAGCCCTATTCGCATTCCGTTTTGGTCTAGTTTTTCTTTTCCTGATTTTTAGTTAATTTAGACTTATAAAAATCAAAAAGATCACTTTAGGACTTAATTTTGTTAATTTAGGGTTTTTAGGTCCGTTTTTATTCCCGTTTTGCGTTTTTAGTTAAAATTTGTCTTCTCTTAAGTGTTTTTAAGTTTTTGCCTTAATTTTCTCATAGTTTTAGAAAACCAATTTCAATCTTGTCCCATTCAAGCATCGATTCTCAAAACGACTCTCGACTTTCAATTGCATTCCTCGTTAGGAAAACGACCCGGGAATCATACTCCCGGATTACTATAATTGTGATTTTTTGATTCTTACCCCCTTATCTTTATATATTATATATTATAAGTATATCTTATATTTATATTTATATATTATATATTTTAAAAAGGTATAATCAGAATCGATCACAAACCTATGAATTCACCAATATTATTGTTTGTGAAAATCGTAGAGGGGGGGGGTGGTGGTTGAAATACTTTCCATTTAAAATCTTAAAAATGTATCGTATCAAATTACCGTGATCAAGCGTTGACACAATATTAATGAGTTTCATACGTAGTTATATACACATAGCAATACTTCGATTACAACAAAAATACCAAACCAGCACACAATTTTCACATTTAAAATCAGAATATAAACATAATTAAAACTATATAATCAACACATCTCACAATTGCAATGTATAAATATAAAGCGATAAATGCTAGCATAAAAGTAAAGAGATAATTAAAAGAAAATGCAAACCGGACACGATGATTTATAGTGGTTCGGTCACGAAGCACCTCTTCGCCCTACTCCATTCCTCGAGTACCCAACTCGAGAGTTACTTCACTTAGTCAACAAGCTCCCTTTAGGCGGAGAAAACCGTACACGCCTTTTCTTACACCAATTTCTGACACTAAGCAAAATGTCAAGTTTTAATCCTAGCTAGAACCAATCTATCACAACACAACACACCACTTCACGACAAATCACAACTTAGGTTCACTACACAACTTCTCTTTACTTCACAAATTCTCTTCACTTCACAACTTCACTTTGCTTCACAACTTCACTTCACCAAGACACTACACGATCACACCAATCTATCACTACTTACTAAGATCACCCCTATCTAACTATACTCACAAGATTGGAATACATAAACTCGATCTATACATTGTGAATGTAAAATATGTCACGAATGCACTAACTACATAACTTCGTATCTTTACTATACGAAGTTATTCTCTTGCACTTGAAATGAATGGATGATTGAATCACATGTTAAACATACATAAATAAGTTAAGTGATCAAAGGAAAAGGGGTGAAATGAGGTTATTAGATCTGAAAAAACTATGTGACGGAAAGAGGTGATAAATCTTGTAAAACAGTCCAACTAATTATATCAAAAATATTTATTTTTTATTTTAGGCCGGATCCTCATAATTATACAAATGGTCCCCTCTGTAATTAATTAAGGGGACCGCTATTTTTTCAGACGCTCCAATTTTGTCGCTTTTGTGGGAAGGTTTACTTCTGGAACTTCCTAGCCGTTTTTGGGTAGAAAAATTGAATTTCAAAATATTAGTTTATGAATAAAACATTTCTTATAAATACCAAAATGTTTTGTATATGTTTTAAAAATGTTTGTCCCATTTTATAAAAAAAATGTAAAGTTTGGAAAAATAATTTTTTTGATCACATTCAACAAATTAAAGATTGTTGTTCATACCATTAATGATGACGACGTGTGCGAACTTAAATTGTTGTTGAAGAAAAACTTGAGACGTCGAAAGATTTTACTATTGAATTGGTGATTTGAGAATTATGAGTAACTTACTGCATTACTGTTATGTGATTATAAGTAACATTTTGATATTACCAAAACATGAAGAAAAAGGGGGGGGGGGGTTTATTATCGATTAAAAATCAGTAATAATTTTACTAACCATAATCTCCCCATTTTTGATGATGACAAAATATGTAAACTATAACTCATAGTAAAATGTATAAGTTACTTGTTTACACTTCTTCTCCCTTTTGTCAAATACATAAAGGTGGACTCTTAGACGAGACTTTTACTACACTTTAACTCTTCAATCAAAGAGGCGAGCTTGCATCCAACCTAAGTAAAAGTCTTGATTCTAATCAATCCTTTAAACAATTACATCCCTTGAACATTGACCAAGCGGACCGATGAGATCAAAATTAGTTGCAAATCTAACCTACATCAAATGTTATTTTCAAGTTTCAACAAAGAAAACTTATTGATAGGGATGAATACACATATAAAAAAATGTGTAGTAGTCTTAAACGGTTGCAAACGTAATGGCTTGGACATTTGCAAATGCTCCCCCTTGGTGTATGCTCCCCCTTGATTGGGGCACCAAGAAATCGAGTAACGGAAAAGTGCTACAAAACAAAGTTAGTAGAAAAATGCACATATATATAATGATGATGATAGATATATATGCAAGACACTTAGTGGGGAACAAATCATGTATGTTTTAGGTATATGCACTCTAAAGTGTGGCACTAAAGACAACAACCTAAATAAAAAAAATTAGGAATGCATAAGACATGGAAATGTAATAGGAACCCAATTGATAAGAATACCGACTGACACATGTTTAAGGGCTAAGTCTCGACCAACACCCTTTGGTAAAATACTACTCATTTAATAAACGAGAAAAAAATTCATTTATTGATTGACACATTAGTATAATTAGATACATCATCATTTACCATATAATGATTTGAATTCGGATAACTTTCGTCAAGGGTTTGTATGAGAGATTCCTAATTATGGTTCTTTGTTAAGCATTAGTATATGTTTTTTCATGCTTGGTGTGTTTAATGATCAACAAGATAGTAGACTCATGTCGATCTAAATGATTGACGATAGGATGATTTGTCTAAACAACCTTGAATTGTAACCTTTAAACTTATACGAATGTTATCGAAATAACTGCAAGATATGCCAAAATAAATACCATAAAAGATTTTAAAAAATGTAAATGAACAGTTCGTTAAAACGTTAAAAAGAACAAAGAGAGGATGAGCGTGAATGAACAACGGAAGGTGGGATGACAAAAGGTTGGACAAATACGAGTTATAAGATTAATATACCGTTTGACAAAGGTGGATGATTTGTGAGATCCATGAATTTTGTTGGGTGTTTTGAAGGTAGATATGTGAAATGAGGTAGTAGTACTTTTCATGTTTTCCTATTTTGGTAACTCAACAACACTTGAAGCTTAAATATCTTCCTTTGTGTGTACTTCCACTGGCTAGAAAGTGTGAAATGAAAATAAAGAGACACACCAATATGGTGTACTCAACAACACTTGAAGCTTGTATATTCTTCCTTTGTGTTCGTTACTTGCAAATGAAAGTGGAAAAAAAAATATAGACACAATATTGTGATGACTCAATAACACTTGAAGCTTAAATATCTTCCTTGTGTTCTTCACTTTCTATAAAGTGGAAATAAAAATAAAAGACACAACAATGTGTTGACTCGATAACACTTGAAGCTTGAATGTCTTCGTTGTGTTCTTCACTTAGTAGTAAGTGGATATTAATAAAAAAATTAAAAATAAAAGTCACAACATTGTGATGACTCGATAAACACTTAGAACTTTGAATGTCGTTGTTTGTGTCTTCACATAGTAGTAAGTTGGATAAGACGCATTTCATTGTGCGAAACTTTCACTTGACTTTTGACTAACATAGGGCAAACAATTTTATGAGTGTATGGATATGACGATTGCCCTTTAATTAAAGGAGCAACATAAGGATGGTCATAGGTTAGTGTATAATGAAAGATGGTTCAACCTTCATGGATTATAGTGGTGGTAACTCACTTACTGAATGTTAGAAATGGTTACGTGGTTTAATCTTCTTGTGAAGATAACTAGGTTTATGAATATATATTGGTAGTACAATAAAGATGAATGGGTTTTTCCATTTCACTTTGTTGGTTTTAGGATGTACTCAGAACTATTTATCACTAACAATATAGGGGTGAATAGTTATGAGGTTTGAGAGTAAAGTAGAAGATATATGTGAGTGAGTGTGTTTTCCCTTCCCATTAAATTCGTGCTCATCCGGACATAAAGAAAAATAAAATAAAAACAAATGAAGATTAAAGCGATGAGCTTGACAATGACAAGACGAATGACCGATAGCATACAATGAACTTCATCCACGAAGTTATGTAGCTCTTCTCGAGTATTGCGAATGTTTAAAGGACAATCACATGTCGAGGTATGAGGTTGATCTAAGGATGGTAAGCGGAAAAAGTGGCGGAAGGTATTTTACATCATATACTAATAGAGTCATGATTAAAGTTATTGGTGAACACAAAGTTTGACATGATTACAAGAGTGACATTATAAATGCATTTCTGCTAATTTAAAAATACTTAAACATTTCGGACTGAAATATTTAAGTAGTCAAACTACTAGAGGTGTATTGGATTTGTATCTAACTATCCATTGACAATAGAGTGGATTGTTTGGAAGGAAACGAGATTATGAATAAGAAAGAGTGTGCATGGAGACTCTAGGATACTTAAGACCATTTTGAGACTATTATGACCTATCAGATTGTGACACAGTTCAACAAGTAATAAGGTTATAATTCTAATGTCCACATAAATATATACCTAATGCATAAAACTTATAGAATTAAGCATGTAAGAATATTTAAGCATGTATCAACATAATAACCAAAGAAATTAATGTGTAAGACTATATGACGTCAAAAAGTTTTATCGAGATAGGCATATCTAATCCTTTATGCATCAAATCAATATAGAGTAAATGCACAATTAACACGTAAGTCATGTAAAGCGTCACGTAAGAATCATGATTATTTTAAACGCAAACATCATATAAAACATGTTAACATTTAGCATTTAAGAGCATGTATTATTTAGATATACTAAAATATATTCATATTTAATTTGTTTGAGAAAGTACAAGAAACCTTTTTACAATAAACAAGCATTTCATAACCAAGAAAATAATCGATGATCATTCAGATAACTATGTAGGCATTAATCATAATCACATAGGAGCACGTTCACATCTTAAGATATTAACATAAATATGTGAGATGCCATAAATCTAGTGAAAATAAAAATACTAAGACAAGTTTATAGATGTAAACTAATTTTAGGTATATTTAGGAAGAACCATTAATCAAGATGGAGAATTAATTGAGACTTCTACTAGTGTTGCTCATTTAAGTGCTAAACACGACCATTTTTATTTGTTACACACACCCAACTTCTCACATTAAGCAATTCAAACCGATTATGTTTAAATAGAATTTTCTAAGTACAATTCGTTCTCCAGTAGTCATTCTCATTTTAGAAGAAATTGAGTTCCAAAATTTACCTATCGAAGAGTACCAAATATAAAGTTTGCTTGGCTCACTAATATTTGGCCTAATGTGACTCAAACACCATGTTTTTATGACGGTAAATCTAGATGATATATTTTAACACAAATCTAAATAGAGAATTGTTGAATGTTTAGATAATCGTAATAAAAAGTATTAATCATTTGTTTCAAGATTTACCGGTAGTTTGGTTTTGAATGACATATTGCTTGATTTAATAGATGTGTTTTTGATTTAAAATGCCTCCTTAGCATATCTTGTGAAATGAATCTCATTAAGATTATTTATCTTTATTAAGTTTGTGATTCATAAATAATAAATGATTAAAAAACGTACATATTTTAATACTAAGCAAATATGTGATTTTCTAAGATATTTAATTTTTGTCAATGTATTTTTATCAATAATTAAACAAATAACTATGTAGTTGTATATTTCTGGTGTAAACACAACCAATCATGCTACGAATAAAATAAAATTCATATATATATATTATCCATTTATTAATCGTTAATACATAAATCAATGAATTCTTTAAACATAATGTTTCACAAAATATCATGTTATCCTCGATGAATGAACAAGAGTATTATTCTTATTTGAGAATTTAGTTAAAAGTGAATTTTAGCTTTGAGTTGTGCTTTTTAATGTTAATAGAGTGAGATTACATATGTGTTGTAAGTTTGCTCGTTGTTTGGGTTTTTCGAAAATGAAAAATTTACCAATAGCATTGCCAATGTAAATCGCTTGAATATTTCGACAAACATCCAAGTCGTCAATTCTACTTCATTGTGTATTTATGCATATATTTGTGCTAAGGTATTTGGAACACATTATACGACAAGTAACTCAATATGACTCAATTGCACAAGTGTGAATTATGAATCCGATGCAAACTCTTATTGTCTTGAAAAGATGTAAGTTATTTCATATCAAATTGAGTGTGGATAGAGTATGTAGGACATGATAAATATCTCCCGTTATATTTTGATATTAATCTTAAAGCTAGACAAACAAGAATCCAATTTCTTGTCCATACTCAAAAACTTGTCAATTAGATTCGATAAATATATTAATCATAATTTTAATAATGGATCGATATATGATCGAGATATTTCTTGACCCTCACAAACACTCATTTAAGCAAATAAACATTTAATAGGTGTTCCGTTAATCCTCAAAGATTTATTTATGAGAGCGAGGTTAATGAATGATGAAAAGTTAACTTATTGCTTCATGATTATCATATATTTTGTTTACTTGAAAGACGTACAATGAGCACTCTTTCGACAATTCACAAGTATTACTACAAAACGCAACTCTTGTAAAATGATATATGAAATAGAATTATGTGTGTTATGTTGGATCAATTCAAACACACTTAGAGTTTGAAAATATTTTTTCTTTAATATAAATACTAATGTATTAAAATGATCAATTTCTCTTGTTTAAACAACCTAAGGTCAAACAAGGTAAGTTGTTAAAAATATTTAAACGTGTTGTTGAAAATAGATTACTCCGTTTGAAATTTTTTTAGGTGACTATTTTAACTCAATTTAAAAAATACTAATAAGTTATTAAACTTTAAATTCCTTACATCAAATCCTTTAGTATAACTAAATATATATAATATTAATATTGTAAAAGGGATAAATATCATTATAGAAGAGGTAAAGAGTGATTCCGTCAGGCTTTAAGAAGGAAAACTTGGCTTTTTAACCAAAGCAAAATCCCAAAAAACCTTTCCCAGTTCGTTTTCCCTGACGAGTGCGAATTGAAAACATGATTAAGTTGTGATCGCGTATTTGAATGATCAATATATGATTTGGATTCCATTTTTGTAACTAAAATGCAAAAACAAGTAAAAGCACGCTAAAAACGAAAGCAATTAAGGCTAAAACACTAAAAACGATAACGGGAATCAAAACCTGTTCTTTAAAAACCTAAAATCTACAAATTTAACCCTACAAATGCAAATTTAATTTTTAACAGTCCTAAATGATAAAAGAAAATTTTCTAAAAAAGAATTATATTTTTTTGACTTTTATTTAATTTATTATGAATTAAAAATAGTTTAAATAAAAAAAATTAATTAAAAATATCTTGGAAAATTGTGAAAAATTCAGGAAAAGTCCGTTGAACAGTTTAAATCCTAGGAAAAATAAATGTGGAAAAGCAGCTTTTTGAAATAAGCAGGAAATAAAATAAGCTAAAATGGGTTAAAAGCTAAAAGGGCTAAAAAAGGTTAAGTATTTAATGGTGTGAAGTTATAATCGAAAAAGACCACATGGCAGTTGGTTGTGTGGTGTGTGTGTAAAGACTAGGAAGAAGTTGTAGAGGTCACGGGTTCGAGCCTTGCTCACCCATGACTTCCCAATTTCCCTAGTTTTTATTTTTGAAAATTTCTTTTTGCAAAAGCTTTTAATAAGCTAAAATAAGGACTTTTTGTGAAATGACTTTTTATAAAAACCTAAAATAAGCTAGAAATAAGCTCTAAAAGGGTAACAAATTACTTAAAAGCTAAAAAAAACTAAAAGGCTAATTGTTTTGGCTTTTTGGGCTTAATAAGCTAAAGGAAAAGCAAAATAAGCTAAAACAGCTTATACCCTAGTCCTAATAAGCACTCTAAATCAAAAACAAGCTAGCAAATAAGCTGGAAAAGCTTTAAAAGGCATTAAGACAACTTAAAGGAATTAATCCTTAAGCTAATTTTGCAAATAAGCTTATATAAGCTCAAACCTAAGTTGAATAAGCTACAAGGGCCTAAAACCTAACCTAATAAGCAAATAAAAACACACATTAAGAAAAATTAAAAGCTAAAATACTCAAATAAGAAAATAAGGAGTTTGGCTAAAACTGTTAGCCAAACAGCCCAAGGGGGCACTTTCTAGCTTATTTTTAAGCTAGTTAAGCGATCCTTATGGCTTAGTGACTTATATGCAGAGAAAGCTTATCCTATAAGCTACAAAATTCAGCAAACAAAAAGGAGTTTGAAAATCAGATAAGCCATGAAAAAGGCTTATGAAAAAGCTGAGTACACTATGATTTTGGTTTTTTTTTCAAAGATTTTAAAAGGACAAAATGGCTTTTGCAGCCTTGATTTTAAGCTAGTAAATGCTGATTAAAACTTAAAATAAGCTCAAACAGATAAAATCTATACTATAAACTACTTATGCAAGAAATTTCAAAAGCTAAAACCTACTTTAACTAATCTAAAATCGCTATTAAAATTTGACTTTTAAACTTAGAAAATGAGACT
Organism: Tanacetum coccineum; assembly: GCA_026074375.1. Taxonomy (NCBI): domain Eukaryota; kingdom Viridiplantae; phylum Streptophyta; class Magnoliopsida; order Asterales; family Asteraceae; genus Tanacetum; species Tanacetum coccineum. Next base: position 25,576 of record BQNB010032529.1, on the reverse strand, counting down.
TAAAGACTTGACAGAATTTAAACTTAAACACAATTGACACATGCACACTAAAACTAACTCTATCTTACTGCATTATGAAACAAAATGAAGTTTAAACAAGACCTTAAAACAACTTTTTAGCAACAATCAAATTAAAACAGCTTGAAAAGATGTTAAAGCCACAGATTTAGACACTTTGTAGACACAACCTTAAAACTCAATTTTAGACTTGAAAAACTTATAAAAACTGATTAAAAACAATTAACAGAGATTGACAAATTAAAGTTAATGACCCAAAACAACTTTACACTCATTTTGACCCATTTTGAACCTTAACCCAAACACTCCTTTAACATTCCAAAATCTATTTTAAAGCTAGTTTAAACTGATTTAACCTAAGAATTTTAAAGACAGATAACCAACTATGAATATTAATAAATAAGAAGCAAAAAGAACACAGGAATAAGCACTTAAAATAAGCAAATAAGGATAAGCAGTATAAAGTGCTAAACTAGCAGTATTAACTCAAAACATGAACAAATAAGATTTAAACTTCAAGAAAGCATAAATAAGCATTTAACAACAATAATAAGCATAAATAAGCAGAAATAAGCAATGATATAAGCAGATTAAGCTATGCAACAGTAAAATAAGCTAAAATGGAAAAATGGAGAGTACATTATCCTTTGCTTAAACAAGGACTAATTATGCTCAAAAGAGCTTTTCTACAAGCTCTAGCTTGTATAAAAACAAGCTAGTAAACCCATAAGCTCTTCCCTTGTAAGCTTATCATCCAAGTTAGCTTTTTGAGGTGATTTTTGAGTAAAGACTTAGTTAAGCTTTTGAAAAAGCTTAACTAAGTTTGACATGAGTAAAAGAGCTGATTAGCTTATGAAAATGGTTTTAGAACACAAATTTAAGCTTAAATGCATAAGGTAAAAACATAATTTAAATTGACAGAATTTTAAAACTTTTAAAACTGAAATTTCATTAAACTTAAAAACATTACAAGGTTTGAAAAGTAAAGTACAATTTAAAGTAAATAAGACTGAAAAATGAAGTTACACTACTCCTAAACTACTTCTACACTAGATACTTTTACAAAGGAAAACCTAGCCTATTTATAGAGAAAACTAAGGGCACAGGGTGTGCTTCTTGTGTTACTTCTGTGAGGAGAGAGTTGCAAAATCATCATAGCCATCCATTTATCGTTACAACCAAAACCGGGGGAATAATTACAACTAAGGCCAAATTTATCGACCCCCTATTAATTAACCCCCGGTTCACCAAGCTCCACCTTACCAAGCTCTAGCTCCCAAAACACAAGGTGTGACAAAGACCGATTTTGAAAGTTACGTCAAGGCTAATGATGCAGTTATGAGAAACATGCAAGACCAAAACCAAAACTTGCAAAATCAAATGACCAATTTAACGGACATGCTTTCCATTACTAACCCGAAGGTAGACTTGAAAGGTATTACCACCCGAAGTGGTGTTGCTTATCAAGGACCCACGATTCCTACTACTTCTTTTTCTCCTCCTAAAGTAGTGGAACGTGAAACCGAGGTGACAAAGGACACGGTGCCTCCTACTAATAACGGAAGCACCAAAGACGTCTAACCTCCAGTTGTCCAAGATCAACCCCAAGTACCAAATTCTGAGCCCGTTGTTGCTCCCGTTAGTGCTCCGATGCCTAACTTGAAATCGTCAATTCCATATCCTTCGACACGTAATGATGAAAGACTTCGTGAAAAAACTAACCACCAAATTGAGAAATTCTACAAAATCTTTCAAGATATGAGTTTCGAAATTAGCTTCGCAGATTTCTTTATGTATACCATTTCTTTTTTTTTCTTATGCCAAAATGTGCCTCGACTCTTTAAAGCTTAATTAGAAACAAAGCATAAATTAAGTGTAAATGGTAGACTCCTTTGAATGAGGATTGTTCGGCGAGTTTCCTCAACAATTTTACCCAAAAAACTTGGAGACCTGGCAAATTTCTAATTACCGTGTGTTTTCTCGGAATGGATGAGTGCTTAGCCTTGGCCGATCTTGGCGCTAGCATAAATCTCATGCCATTTTCCGTGTGGAAAATGCTTTCTCTTCTAGTGCTCACTCCTACTTGGTATGACTTTTGATCACTTGAGATCGTTCGATTACCCAACTGTCCGGTTTGCCGAAGATGTATAACCTAAAAGTAAGAAAGTTCAAACTTACCGGCCGTACTTTGTAGTAGTAAACTTAATGCCGATCCCGGAGTTCTCTAATTCTCGGGGGTGATCCTTCTTTAAAGACCGGATGTGCTTTAATTATGTGCTACAAGGAGAATTAACTATCCGTGTAGAGGAAAAGATAGATGTAACTATTCAAATCTCGATCAACCTCAGAGATATTCCTCTAATTACGATGATAGGGACGGCAAACCGAATCGAGTTATTGAAATGGCCGTGTGGAGATCTCGAAGGTCTCAGTTTCTCGATGCGATCGTAAGGTGGCAATCCCACTCTTACTATGACCTCGATCGTTTCGACTCTCATTCTCGACTCTCACACCTTCGGGGATAATGATTTTCTTATCGAAGAAAGTCGATGCTTTCCTCGACTCTTGAAGATGATTCACCGGAAGTTGATGACTCTTACTATGACCCGGAGGGAGATATTCTTCTTCTTGAATCATTTCTAAATGATGATCCATCACCCCCTCCCAACCAAGAAAAATATTTGCCTGAAATTCAAAAAGAACTTAAAGTTTGTGTAGCTAAAAATGATAAATCTTCAATTGATGAACCTCCCGAAGTCGAACTCAAGGACTTACCTCCTCATCTCGAATACACATTTTTAGAGGGTGACAACAAGTTACCAGTCATAATTGCTAAAGACTTGAGTGTCGAGGAAAAAGTCGCTCTCATAAAGGTTTTGAAGTCACACAAGCGAGCCATCGCGTGGAAACTCTCTGACATCAAAGGTATTAACCCGGAATTTTATACTCACAAGATTCTTATGGAAGAGGACTACAAACCGGCGGTTCAACACCAAAGACGGGTGAATCCAAAATCCATGATGTCATCAAAATGGAGGTTGAAAAAATTCTTGACGCCAGATTAATTTACCCGATCTCGGATAGTCCTTGGGTAAGCCCAGTACATTGCGTACCGAAAAAGGGTGGCTTTAACGTTGTTGAAAATGATGAAAATGAGTTAATTCCTACTTGATTGGTTACGGGTTGGCGTGTATGCATTGACTACCAAAAGTTAAATGAAGCCACCCGTAAAGACCACTTTCCACTACCGTTTATGGATCAAATGCTTGAGAGATTAGCGGGAAACGAGTACTATTGTTTTCTCGATGGTTTCTCGGGTTACTTTCAAATTCCCATCGACCCTCATGATCAAGAAAAGACAACATTCACGTATCCTTATGAAAAGTTCGCCTACCATCGCATGCCTTTTGGCTTATGCAATGCAACGGGCACGTTCTAAAGGTATATGATGGCTATCTTTCATGATATGATCGAAAAAACAATGGAAGTCTTCATGGACGACTTTTCGGTCTTTGGGAATTCATTCGAAAATTGCCTCTCTCATGTAGACAAGATGCTTCAAAGGTGCGAAGACACCAATCTTTGTCTTAATTGGGAAAAGAGTCATTTTATGGTTAAGGAAGGCATTGTCCTTGGCCATAAGATTTCCAAAAAAAGGATTGAGGTTGATAAAGCCAAAATCGATGTAATTGCTAAGTTACCTCATCCCACCACCGTTAAGGGTGTTCAGAGTTTTCTCGGTCATGTCGGTTACTACCGACGGTTCATCAAGGATTTTTCCAAAATTTCCCGACCGATGACTCGTCTCCTTGAGAAAAATACTTCGTTCATCTTCTCCAATGAATGTATTCAAGCTTTTCAAACGTTAAAGAAAAAACTTACTGAAGCTCCAATCTTGATTGCCCCAGACTGGGACCTACCCTTTGAGCTTATGTGCGATGCAAGCGACTTTACCATAGGTGCAGTCTTAGGGCAACGTCATGAAAAACACTTTAGGCCTATACACAATGCTACAAAACAATGAACGAGGCGGAATCTCATTACATCACGACGGAGAAAGAAATGTTAGCCATGGTGTATGCCTTCAAACTCATTATTCTCGGGTGGAACATGAAGCATAGAATTTTGCAAAACGTTGATCCATGGTTGAAATTTAAAATAGCACATTCACCTAAGATATAATAATTGTCGGGAGTGAATAGTTCACAAGTTGCAAATATGAGTAGTGTTAGCATCTTAACTAATATTTAACTGTGATTTCGTTTTAAGCTTGGTTTGGAGTGAGTAAAAAGTCGGGGACGATGAATTTATCCTTTTTGGGGCATTCTCGGATCGAAATGCATCTATCCCTAACGGTTATGGAAATAACGAAAGTCAAAATATTCTAGGTAGTTGCTAAAAAAAATAAAAAAATAATGGAAAAAGTTTTGAAAAATGGGAAAATAGGGTGTTTTAAAGCTTGTGATTTCTTAACTCTCCCCACAAAAGTCTTTGCTACTTTTCAAAGATTTAGTTTGGGGAAGTTTTGAGGTATTTGGTTTTAGAGCATATAATATTGCGTGAGGACACGACAATCACTTAGTTTGGGGAATTTTGATATGTGAGAAATCACATATCCTTTTTATACCAAAAATGGCCTTAAAATGAACAAATTGTGCAAATTATGCTTGTATATTGCTTGTTTTGTCATTTGTGATGTGTAGGTACGGATATTGCAAAAATCACAAGAAAACGGTCAAAACCGGACAAACACGGACACGGGAACGGATAGAGTGCACAAGAGCCGGAAGTTTCTAGCAAAAGGTCATCAAAAGTCAACCCTTGGTCAACAATGGTCAACCCACAAAATGCCAAAACCCTCAAAATTCCCAAAAGAGCCTTATTGTTAAATTAAATTCACAAAAAGTCCCAAAAACCCCCCGAGTTGTTTGACAAATTTTCTTAATCCCTCTTCGCCCGATTCGGTGCCCCTCGTGCTATCATAAGTGATCACGGAATCCATTTTTGCAATGACCAGTTTGCACAAAAGGTCTTGCTTAAATACGGAGTTTACTCACCGTCTCTCCACGCGTATTCACCATAAACAAGGGGCGAGTTGAGGTATCCAATCGTGGCTTGGTTTTTTTTTTTTTTTTTTTTTTTTTTTTAAAACGAATTCTTGAAAGGACCGTGGGCGAGAACCGTGCCTCTTGGTCGGATAAATTAGATGACACACTTTGGGCCTTCCGTACAGCTTACAAAATACCGATCGGGTGTACTCCATACAAGCTCGTGTACGGAAAGGCATGTCATCTACCGATCGAGCTCGAGCTATTTACAAAGGACTTTGGGCTTGAACACATGAACATTTGACCTTGAGACCGCGGGTGATCACCGAAAAGTTCAACTCAATGAACTAAATAAACTTCGTGATCATGCCTATGAGAACTCTTTAATCTATAAAGAGAAAACAAAGAGGATCCATGACTCAAAGATCAAAAACCGCGTTTTCAACGTCGGTGATAAAGTCTACCTCTTTAACTCTAATTTGAAGATTTTCTCGGGCAAGTTAAAATCCCGTTGGTTCAGACCATTCACCATTACCCAAGTCTTTCCATATGGCACCGTTAAGTTATCTTAAAGCTCCAGGCCAAACTTCAAAGTGAATGGTCATAGAATTAAGCACTACTTTGGAGGGGACGTACCACAAATGGTTGTCCCGGATCTCCAAACCTTCCCCAAGGACAAATGAATTCGGGGATTGGGTCAAGCTTAGTGACCCTAAACAAGCGCTTCGTGGGAGGCACCCCATGGTTATCCATTTTTCTTCTTTCTTATTTCTATTGTGATGCGAGGAGTCTTATACTCTTCCAATCCTTATTGTTTGTGCTTGTGATTTTTTTTGTAGGATTGACCAAAATTTTTTTGAAGACTCTCGTGTTCGGTGTTTTGTCCCGGTCCACTCGAGCTTCCTAGCCTTTGCTTGCCATTAGTTTGGGGAAATCCGATATCCTAAGATTATTATCGACTAACATTTATCTTGTAGCATACTTGATAAACGGCTTGAGATTTTTGTGATACATTCTCCATGCTCGGATTATGCATTCGACTTTTTGAGTTCTAGTATGGGGTTATAAGCCTTAGACTAGGAAACATTGAGGACAATGTTTAATTTTAGTATGGGGTGGTATATCTTCGATATGATCTTACCTACCTTTGCCCGTTGTTTTCACGTACCCCGTTTTCCCACAAAAATTTTAAATTTTTAAGCCTTAATATCTAGTTTATTATTCATATATATATAATAAATAAAAATAAAAAAATTGTTGTAGAAAAATAGAAAATAGTTGACACGAATGTAGGTTTTTCGTTGGTGAGAACGAAAAGTAAATTTTGACCCGACCGGTTTTATATCTTAGCTTTCTCCTTAACTTTATATAGATTGATTTTTGCTAATCTTTTATACAAGGAGCTATAAAACGCAAGTCTAGCTTAAAAAAGTCAAGACTTTGCAAGTTCCCATAATTGATTTTAAATATGCGAAGTTCGATTTATTAGGCTAAGTATTCACGAGTTTCTTTATTAGAAATTTTAAATTGTGAAGAACAAGAGATGATAGAGTAGAGTATAAGTTTTGATTCAAACTTGAATTGTTAGATTTTCTTTAAGGCTCATAAAGGTTAATTGTGGCTTTTTGCTCCCATCAGTTCAATAAACGTTATATAATTATTGAATAAATAAAGTTACTTTGGTTTTTGCGATTCTTAGTTTAAATCACTTCATAGAGTTTCCTTCTGGTGAAAGTAAGGTACACATCGAGGTTTTGTCAATGTTGTGGGGAAATAGACTCCTGGACCATGGTCGGCTCGCATACGATGTGTCAGTTGTTAAAATACCATAGGGACTTGAAATTTGGCTATAATTATAATAATTTTGAAAATAAAATGAAAGCCGAAATAAGGACTTCTGGTTCTATGGTCGGCACGCATACCGATGTGATACAATCGTTTTAGGGTGGAGGTAATAATAATCAAAAACTGTGGGCTGAGAAAAGTTTACTAACCTCTCATGTGGCTCACAAACCGGCTGTGGTAGTCTTATAAATAAGGACATAGTATAATAATCCGAAAAACTGATTAATGTTTTGGCTGCATCTTACCGGGTCAAACCGATGTTGCAGCCTTCTATAATGTCGACGGTAATTACTGAGGTCACAAAATATGTGTTTCTTCATCTTGCGGCTCACAAACTAAGTTGCGCCTCTAAAGGGACGATGTTTACATAATGTTGCAATAATAAGAATGAATAAGCCAAATTTCTTGACTACGAGGTTATCTAAATAAAGCCTTGTCTCTAGACTCGTCAGTTGAGTTGTTTCGGATGAAATATAATAGGATAACCCCATAAATCATGGGATTAGAACTTAATATGGACCTTTTTTTACCACATCGTCTCTTTAGGAAAGGATTTCAACTTTTTTAATGGTCTAAAACCTCTGGGTTTACTTTATTAATAAGAACAGAATTATTTGTAACAATAATAATAATAAAATCCTTAGAGGGGAAATTAGAATAAGGGAGAAAAGTATAATACACCAATGAGTTTTTACGAGTAGTGTTAGCATCTAACTTGTAATTTACAATGATCTTGTTTTAAGCTTTGGCTTGAGAGTGAGGTCGGGGACGATAAATTTATCCATTTGGACACTTTTTGTGCTTTTTGTTCTGTGATTCTAAAAGTTATCAATGAATAATTAAAGCAATACATTATGTCACACATGAATAAGTTAGAAAAATCATTAAATTGAGAAGGTTTTGAAAAATGGGGAAAATGGGGTTTTTTAAAGCTTGTGATTTTATTAACTCTCCCAAAAAGACCTTTGTACTTTTCAAGGATTAGTTGGGAAAGTTTTGAGGTTTTTGGTTTTAGAGCATATATATTGCCGTGAGGACACGTTCAATATTACTTAGTTTGGGGAATTTTGATATGTGAAAGATCACATATCCTTTTTATACCAAAATAGCCCTAAAATGAACAAATTGTGCAAATTATGCTTGTATATTGCTTGTTTCGTCATTTGTGATGTGTAGGTACGGATATTGCTAAAAATCACAAGAAAACGAGTCAAAAACCGGGCAAAACACAAAAAAACGTGAAACGGATAGAGTGTACAAGAGCCAGGAGTTTCTAGCAAAAGTCAACCTTGGTCAACCTACAAAACAACAAAACCTTCAAAATACCCAAATAACCCTTAATGTTAAATTAAATTTCACCAAAAACCCTAAATCACTAACACTGTTAGTCCTTTTTATTAAATAGCTAACAATCGTTATGTTTTTATAATCAATCCCTTTTAAACCAAGCCCAAGATAAAAACTAGCCCAAAACCTTTATAAGCCCAAAGTCAACTCCCTCCTTTACCCTGGGTCAAACACTCAAATGTATAAAAGAGAAAAGGGCATGAAGGGGTGAAGTTACTATTCACCCTTCGTCCCAATCTTACCTCTGAGTTAAATCAAAGGGTCAAATCCGCTTCTAGATGCAATCCTACGTGGCCGGAAGATACCAAGTACTAAGTGCCATCTCAGCAAAGGCAAAACATCACCAAGTGCTATGATTGGTTAAGACTTACACAAGAGTGGCACACGGGATTCAAAACAAACATACTAAAGATGGAAAGATTACATTGAAATCACTGCAAAAGAAGCACACCACTCCAAAGATACGGGATTGCCACGCTGGCAATCCGTGTGCCTCAATTTTGATCCAAGGGCTAAGACGGGGCATCCAATGATTGGCAATGATTGAAAGGCCAAGATCAAATCAAGAGGATCGAGGTGTAGAGTCTGATACCGTCTCTCCAGGCCTATAAAAACAAGACCTCTCTCACTCACAAAGGATCATGTAGTGTAGCTTAGTGTAGAATTTAATTTAGCTTTTTAATGTAATTTTCTCTTTAAAGACATTTAGCTTATTATGTTTTCAAAATCATTGTAATTCTCTTTTCAATAGATTGTAATCCTTTTGTTAAATCAATAAGAACTTATTTTTCATAAGTGTCTAATTGTCATTTCATATTTTCCTTTATAAACAATATTGTTAAATAAGCTCTCTAATGTTCAAATAAGCTCATTAAGCTGTCATTTACACTATTAAGCTAGCTCATCACTTAGTTAAGCTTTTATAAAGGCTAACTAAGCTTAAGTAATACTCAAATCCACTCCAATCTTACCACAACTTATTAATGGAAGGGAAGTCAGTAATGGAAGGACTTCCAGGACCCCACCAGCTTATCCTTTGATAAGCTGGAGCTTGTTGATAGCTCATAAGAGCATTTTGATAAGCCTTGTTTAGAGCAAAGGCTCTTGTAAGTTCTCAATTCCTCTTAATAGCTTAATTTTGAATTTTAGCTTATCATTGCTTATTATTTGCTTATTTTAGTTTAGATTTGCTTAATTCTGCTTATGTTAGTTATTTGATGTTTATCTAGTTTAATTTTTAGTATAAATCTTTAGTTTGCAAATATTAGTCATAAAACAGTAAAAAAACCAATAATATATCATTAGCCTGTAGCTTTTCATTTTAGCTTATTTGATTATTGAAAATACTTCATTAGGTATGTTAAAAGCTCTACACTATCTGGTATTTGAAGTTTGATTCTTATTTCTCAAATTTATAAGCTGAAAATGATTTTAAATTTTCTAAAGGGGTGTTTGGCTCAAGACAGTATTAACATAAGTTAATACTGTCAGGATCCTTTTGGTTCTTTAGATTAACTTTAAACATCAAATTTAAGTTTATAAAGTTAAGATCTTAGGTCTTTGATAGGTTTAATTAAGTTTTTTTAGAGATTATTTAGTAGCTTTTAGAATCTGTGATCATTAGTTCAGCTTATTAGATTCATTTAGCTTAAATTTGTTCTAATTGATTTAGTTACCTCATTTTGCTTTTATTCAAGCGTTCAAATGATATTCAAATCAAGTTTGTAGGCATGCAGTTAATGGCTTTAAGTTTTGGTTAGTATAGTGGTCAACTGCATCAACAACAAAACAATAAAACCACTATTTTTAAGCTTAATTTTTAGAGGGTAAAAGTAGTTTTTAGGTTTTGATTTTTTGTGCTCAAGTAGATTTTAGGATAATTTAGTTATATTAGGGCTTATTTTGTAATAAGAATCTTATTTGCTTATCTGTTTTCAAGTTTAAAAGTAGCACTTTGTCTTTTTATTCAATAACCAAAAGTAAAGTAAAATGAATTTTCAGCCTTTTCAACTAGCTTTTTCATTAAGCATTTGATTTTCAAAATAGTTTTCAAAAGTAGTTTTAGATAGCTTTTAGGTCATAGTTTAAGCTAGTACAAGTCAAATTTCCATAAGGATCCGTTTGTGTGCTTAAAATTAAGCTCAAAACTAGCATTTAGGCTGTTTGGTTCTCAGTTTTCTCTTAAAGTGCTTATTTGGATTTTTTAGCTTATTGCTTATCCATTATGCTCATTTCTAGCTCAGTTGTGCTTATTAGGGTAGTTTTAGGTTAGTCATAGCTTATTTGATTGTGTTTGAGCTTATTTGAGCTTATTTTGCTAATTAGCTTAAAATCTTTAAGTTTCATAGCTTTTTGATGATTCTGTCTCTCTAGCTTAATTTGGTTGCTTATTTTTATTCAAAATTGCTTTTTAGGTATAGCTTATCATCTGTTTTAGCTTAATTCTCTTTTTGGTTTGCTTATTAGGCTTAAATTAGCTAAACAGTTTGCCATTTTTATAGGCTTAGTATAGTATAACTTTAATCACATTTCGCGTCTACTTTCTTAGCTTATTTCGTGCTTATTTTTTATTTATAAAAAAATGCTTTTGTAAAAATTTCTTATTTAGTGCTTTTCTAAAAAGTTGTAAAAAAATGGAAAACAAAAACATTTGGGATTAGGGGAAGTCCTAGGTGAGCAAGGCTCGAACCCGGGACCTCACCCTTATCACCAAACGTTTTTGCACAACACACACACTCCCTCTACCACTAGCGCCCTTGGGTCTTTTCCGTTTATCTTTGCATTATCAATTTACTTATACACGTTTTCACTTCTTTTAGCTATAAGCACTTCGCAGCTTATTTTAGCTTTTTCTTAGCTTATTCGATAAGCTGGCCTAACCAGCTTATTTTTCCTAGGACCCTTTCAACATTTAGGACTTTCCTGTTTTTTTAGATTTTTTCTCCTTTATTTATTATTTTTCTTTATTTTTCAAAGTTTAGAATTTTAGAAAATCATTTAAAAATAGTAAATTAATTCAGAAAATTACAAAAAAAAATGTTTTTAGATTTAGAATAAATAGTTTTAGCTTTACAAAGTTTAAAATCTTTTTCATCATTTTTAGATTTTAAATTTCATTTTTAGCTTTTTAAATTAATTTTAAGAAATAGTTTTTAATTATAAAAAGTAGTGAAAATGTTTTTCTGAGTTTTTATGATATTTTAGACTTTTCTAAAGTAGAAAATCATTTTTTGAAATTTTTAGGAATTAATTTGTCATTTTCTAGAATTTTAAATAGATTAAATAGGTTTTAATTCATAAAAAATTATTAAAAAGCCAAAAAAATATAAATCTTTCTTAGAAAATTTTCTTTTGTTATTTGAAAGGTTTAGAAATTAAGTTTGAATTTTTAGGGTTAATATTTGCCTTAGCTAGTTTTTAGGATTCTCGTTTTGCGTTTTTAGTTTAAAATAGTTTTCTCTTAATTGTTTTTAAGTTTTTGCCTTAATTTTCCCGTAGTTTTAGATAACCAATCATAATCTTGTTCCATTCAAGCATCGATTCTCAAAATGACTCTCGACTTTCAATTGCATTCCTCGTTGGGGATAACGACCCGGGAATCATATTCCCGGTTTACTATAATTAAGATTTTTTTTATTCTTACCCTCTTATTTATATATTTATAAGTATATTTTATATTTATATTTATATTTTAAAGGGTATAGTCAACTTCGATCAAATACCAACAATCATCTTTGTGGTTTTGATAGATTATGTATTGACATGGTTTCTGCCTAAGTTGTGGGGAGGGCTTCTTTCTTTTCACCCTTTATCCATACATTTCTTTTTAATTCTTCCACCCCTTAAATACTTACCAAAACGTCATCACTAATACCTTGTTGTGATTCTTCCAGTGTTAGCTCAATCTTAGTCGGCATTATTCTCTTATTCTCATTCGTCTCCAATCATACCTAAGGACTTCTAATCTAACTATGGAATGTCCATGGGTAGATCCCTCCGGTTCTGGTTGGATCATAGGACTTATACCTAACCTCAACCACCTTATGACTTCATCGATGTTGTGAGTTAATTGGTTGTTGGGTATAGAGATCGAACCATAAAACCTTTGATACAAACATTTTGAAATACCCCCTACACATGTGCATTGAGATTCAAAATTGTTTTGCACATGAAGGAAAGAGTTGCACTTAGAGTCTTAAAGATCACATTCTTCTATATCATATTTTAATCATATTTTCTTCCAATTATTTAAAATAATAAATCTTTTAGTATTTGAAATACTAATTGATTAAAAGTTTTGACATGAAAAATTCCATGGGGAGAAAAATTATACCATGATATTGTATGAATTCATTTTTTGGATAGCTCTCCTTCAACACAGTATGTGGGATACCACTAATTTTTAAAACTTGACATTACAAGGAAAAAAATAATATGACACCATAAATATGTTGAAGACGGAGTGAGATGCCTTAGTGAACGATGTATATTATTAAGTGACATTCTTATTTCCACATTTTAATCTTCACATAATGTTTTTGTGATACATTAAAATTGACATTTAGAGATGTACCCCCAAAACTTAAAGGCTTTGGATTTTAAAAGGCTCCTATCAAAAATTGAGTTGACTTGTTCCGATGATTTTTTGAGGCATTATTTTGCCAATAATTACCACTTATAACATTCAAATTGTACCAATGTTAAATTTACTTAAGGAAGGGAGTAGTTGAACACACATTTAAACAATACAATTATTATGTGTTAGAAACATGAAAAGTATCAGTCACTTCCAATATAGTTAGTCATAACTCGTAATTTAACCCAATGTAATGTTAAGTAAGCTAACCGGGCCAAAGACACATGGAAAGCCCATATGTAAAGCCCATGACCGGTTAAAAAGCATGTATAAATACCCTCTCCACACATGTAAAGCCCTTTGACGGTTAGTAAGCTTTTGTTACACTAAAAGATCATTTACATAGGTAAATTTGATATAGTATCCTTGGATATAGGTGTACATGCTTTGAATTAATGAAAACATCACGTTTTTGTGCATTTTAGTGTTCGAAAAGCTTTATAAAGTACAAATCTTGATTTTAAAAATTTTGGCTTTAAATTCATAAAGTTTGCATTTTTAAGGTACCTATAGGCTTAGTAATACTATTTTGTTTAATAAAGATTTGGAAAAAATGATTATATGTTAGTCTTTTTGTGTTTGAAAGGATTTGAGTTTTATACCCAGCTTGAAAGGCGAGTTAGCAATTTTCTTGCATAAGGCGAGTTAGCAATTTTCTTGCATAAGGCGAGTTAGAAATTTTCTTGCTTAAGGCAAGTTAGCAATTTTCTTGCATAAGGCGAGTTAGCAATTTTCTTGCTTAAGGCGAGTTAGCAATTTCTGTGTACAAGGCGAGTTAGCAATTTTTGTACAAGGTGAGTTAGCAATTTTTGTACAAGGCGAGTTAGCAATTTTTGTACAAGGCGAGTTAGAAATTTTTGTACAAGGCGAGTTAGCAGTTTTCTAAGTACAAGGCGAATTAGCAACTGTTCTTTGCAAGGCGATTTATCAGTTTCATTAGCAAGGCGATTTATAAACTTCTATTAACAAGGCGATTTAACAGTTTCCTTAGCAAGGCGATTTATCAACTTCTATTAACAAGGCATTTTAACAGTTTCCTTAGCAAGGCGATTTAACAATTTTCTTTTAGAAGGCAATTTAACAGAGTTCTAAGTCAAGGCAGTTTATCAATCTTGTTTTGAAAGGCGATTTAACAACTTCTAAAAGGAAAATTAATTCACTTGAACTCAATTCAAAACTTAAATTTACTAAAGTAAGTTATATGGTTTATCTCTTTGATTTGTTAAATCCCGTTAAACATTCAATTGTCTTCCTGGTTTTATCAAGAGATGTAAAATCCCGTGTAGTTTCAAGACTTACAACACTCAAAAGATAACTCACTAAACAACACAATTACTTTCAATCATTGTTCGATCCACAAGTAATCTAACAAACATCAAATCAACATGGATTCAGTTTTTCCACTTGGACAAAAGAATACTCTTGTTGAGTACTGATACTCTCTGATGCTGACAATCATCCACCAATATTGGACAAGGACTTGTATGATTCTTGGAAAAGTCGAATGAAACTTTACATGCTAAATAGAGAGCACAAAAGAATGATCTGGAATCAGTTGAAAATATGGAGTGACCAGAACTAAAAAATATGTTGAATTGTCTGTCGCTGAGAAAATCCAAGCTGATTGTGATATGAAAGCAACCAATATCATTATTCAAGGTCTACCAGCTGATATCTATTCACTTGTAAATCATCACAGAGTTGCCAAGGATTTATGGGAGAGAGTTCAATTACTAATGCAAGGTACCTCTTTGACTAAGTAAGAAAGAGAGTGTAAACTATATGATGCATTTGATAAGTTTACTCACATCAAGGGGGAATCACTTCATAAGTATTACTTGAGATTCACTCAGCTGATTAATGACATGAAAATGGAGCAATTTCAAGTTAATACCAAGTTCTTAAACAGTCTTCCACCTGAATGGAGTAAGTTTGTGACGGATGTCAAACTTGTAAAAGATTTGCATACTACCAACTTTGATCAGCTTCATGCATATCTTGAACAACACGAACTCCATGCAAATGAAGTCCGTCTTCTATGTGAACGCAATCAAGATCTACTTGCATTTGTTGCAAATCAGCAGATGACACCACCTCACTTCAACACTTATCAGTCTTCATACAACAATCCTCAGATTCAACAACAGTTTCCACCATCTCAGTATGGATCAATTCATCCCAATCAACATTACTCATCTACTTATCCATCACAACCTCAATTCAATCAGTCATCCGTTCCACCATCATATCCATATCAGTCTCAAATGAATCATCAAACCTCATCTGTTCCACAAATTGCTTATCAATCACTTCAAGTTTCTACACAACCAATGTCTGAGTCACCTCTTGTGGACTCAGGTTTTGCTATTCCTGTATTCTCTCCAGGAGATGATCCAATTGCTTGTCTCAACAAGGCAATGGCTTTTCTAACAGCTGTAGCTTCCTCAAGGTTCCCCTCAACCAACAATCAACTTAGAACTTCCTCTAATCCAAGAAACCAAGCCACTATTCAAGATGGCAGGGTCACAATGAAACAAGTTCAGGGGAGACAAGGTCAAAGTTATTCTGGTACTGGTTATAAGAGTAATGCTACTAGTTCTGGGGGAAACAATGCTAGTGGACATGCAATGGTTGTTAAATGCTACAACTATTAAGGTGAAGGACATATGGCTAGCCAATGCACTCAGCCTAAGTGACCAAGGAATGTAGCATGGTATAAGGATAAAGCAATGTTAGCTGAAGCTCAGGAAGCTGGATAAATTTTAGATGAAGAGCAACTCGTATTTCTTGCAGATCCATGTGTTCCAGATGGTCAAGCTGTTCAGATAATCATTCCAAACAATGCTACTTTTCAGACGGAGGATCTTGATACTTATGATTCTGACTGTGATGATATCTCGAATGCAAAAGCGGTTCTCATGGCCAACATTTCCAACTATGGTTCTGACGTTATCTCAGAGGTACCTCATTCTGAAACCTATCTTAATGATATGGAAAATCAAAGTGTGCATGCAATGCAGGATTTTAAACAAACACCAGTTGTGGATTTTACAGATAATGAGATACATAGTGATAGCAATATCATTTCGTACTCTTAATATTTGCAAGAAACACAACAGGCAAATGTTCAAAATACTAATTTGCAGGCACAACAAGATTCAATGATCTTATCTGTGATTGAACAAATGTCTGAACAAATGATTAATCATGTAAATAATTAGGAAAAGGCTAATAAGGAACAAAATAATGAATCAGTAACCGCTAAGCTAGAGAGATATAAAGAACGAGTCAAAACTTTTGAACAACGTCTTAATATTGATTTAAGCAGTCGTGAAAAAATGATTGATTCTCAAATGGATGATATGATTAAGGAGAAGCTTGCACTGAAAGAACAAGTTGACTCACTTGAACAAAATCTTTCAAAACAAATCAAAGAAAAGGAACGTTTATTGCAAACATTCACTGTTTTCAAAAGTGAATCCAAAGAAAAGAAAGATAAATATATGGAAAAAGAAAAGGATCCAGAGGCCATTAAACAAAACATTTCTCATAAACCTATTGATTATGAAAATTTTAATAGACTA
This sequence comes from Tanacetum coccineum, assembly GCA_026074375.1. Classification (NCBI taxonomy): domain Eukaryota; kingdom Viridiplantae; phylum Streptophyta; class Magnoliopsida; order Asterales; family Asteraceae; genus Tanacetum; species Tanacetum coccineum. Next base: position 9,098 of record BQNB010032529.1, on the reverse strand, counting down.
TCTGATGATTTTGGGAAATGTTTTACTCCACAACAAGAATTGCTGGCTGAACAAGCTTTCTGGTTGCGTATGTCCAATCCTACCAGTAAACCCTCTGATGCATCCCCTGTCAAAATAGAAGCTCCTAAGGAACTTCCTAAGGTTAGCTTGGTGAATGAAAGCCTTAAAAAGCTTAAATTTTACCTTGCCAGGTTTGACAATGTGGTGAAGATAAGGACTACACCTGATGCTCGTAGGTATTTACCTATAGGTTACCCACGGATTAGCCACGTCTGTCCATTTTAAAAGCTAAAAAAAGGTACTCACGAACTTCCCACAAACTTACCCACACATTTACCCATTAACTTTATTTTTATGGGTAATTTGTGAGAAAATTATTCGTGCTAAAAATTTTCCCAAAAAATACCCACAAATTGGGTTACCATGGGTAAAAATTGTGAGTAATGTCGTGTGAACATTTATTTACCCATAAATTACCCATGTGTATTTTCTTGTGGGTATTTTTTCATGGGCAACTTATGGCTAAATATATACCCAAAAATTTCCCCGTTTCACATTTTTATGGTAATTATCATTAAGAATTTTTTTATAGGTGATTTATAGATTAATATATACCCGCGAGTTTCTAACTATTAGTTTTCACTAGTATATTTTCGTAAGTATTTTTTTAAAAAGAAACTTGTGGTTAAACTTATGGGTAAATAGGTCATTTATAGACTAAGATATATCGGCAAGGTATGCTAGAATCGACGAGTGTAGTTAGATTTTTAAGCAAATTATAGTTCACTCGATTTTTAACCAAAATGTCAGCTTTGGTTTTAAGAGTGTAACGGATAAGAAAAAAGAGTATAGAAAATACATTTAATGCGAATTTTTGGCCTCCTTATAAACATTCTTAGTGCAGTGCACTTTTCATCCAATTTTCCTTTAGAGCTCTTGGTACGCTTGCGCCAAAGGCTTGCGCCATGGCATCAGCCGGACTTGGCCAATGGCTCACCAATGAATCAAGATGTTCAAAAGCTTAGTCAGTTAGTGTTGGAAATGCTTGTTATGAGTAGGGAGAATGATGCAGATTGGGTGACGAGGGTGGAAATATTATTTAGAACACACACGCGTAGGGATTTTAAGCATAAGAGCGCTTGGCTATTTTTGAAAGACAAGCACAAGTGGAAAAATCCTGAATCGACATTGGCAAGAAGAAATCGTCTTTGAGATACCGACGAGGAACTAGAGCATTTCGAAGAAGACGCGTTGCCTCGGCCACCCGGGGCACAACGAATTGCTAAGAGTCAATATTCGTCAAACTCGACCGCTAGTTTCGGTTCAAACCCGGCAATGTATTAAGAAATGATGAAAGAACAATACGAGTTAGACCCGCCAGGCACAAAATGTGAGGTTATCAGAGCGAGAGGCAACTCAAGAACTATTTAATACAATTCTCCAAGATTGCCCGAAACATTGCGAGTGCGACAAATCGACACCCGCGGGATAATCCGACCGGCGCGACTAACATCACCGACAAAAGCAACGAGTCCGGCCGATTAGTATCAACGCAAAACTAGTCCAACCGGCTATCGTTTAACATAGGTTTTTTTTACTTTTAATGTCATTTTTAATGTTTTTCTTTGTATTTTTTTAAATTTCTATGTAATGTTTTTTTATTTAATGTAATGTTTTTTATTTAAATGAAGTTTATTTTATTTATATCGTGTATGTTTTATTTTATATAAATGAAAAAAAAAAATTAAGTCCAACGTCATCACATTTTCTGGTGCCAAGGGATACCTGCCAAAATGCGGTGCCAAAGGATTTCTTGTGCTGTTGTGGTTTTTGCTGACGTGACACCATTTTTTGACAATTTTTGCCAACGGCACGAGCCGAACGACACAAGGGTATCCAACGCAATAACAAATTAAAATAGTTGAAATGAGTGGAGGGAAAACTTCCCTATTCTATTAGCCAAAATGAAATTTAAATTAACATATTTAATTTTAATTTCCCTCTCATATCTTCATGACTTCCTAAAAAATTAGAATCCTTCAACTGCCACACACCCCTCTTATCACATAATTGTCGCACATAATAATTCTACATACTTACCTTACTTTCATAATTGCACTATCTGTGTAATTATCTATGATGAAATGAACAAAATTTCTGCACCAAAATTTCTAATCATCTTGGATCATTTACAAGAGTTTTCTTATGGTAAATCTGTGATCAGGTATAGAGTTTTGTAGTTTATTTTTCTCAGTTACATTATTTAACTCCATCAAACACCATTATTTCTTGCAGGCAATAGCAAGCTATGTCGGTTTGGATTTGTTAATCTTGGGACTCAATGTATGATTTTAGAACCGGGCTCAGGTGCTTGAGAATGATTACTTTTATAGTCTTATTTCATCATAGAGATATGCTAGAATAGGGGCACACTTATATTTTTGCTTATCAAATATCTTATATTGGTTGTTCTTGATTGTTGATCTCATCAGCAAAGGATTGGCTGCTCAAAACAAAGTTAATACTCTAATATCTTAATATAATGGAAGCTATTGTGCTTTGTGGGCTTGTAATCTTTAGACCCATAAGTCATATCTAATCTCTTGGCTAACTTCTCTTCTTTTGACACTAGATAATGCTTATTAGATTAAATTAACATGATACGGTCTGGTTTATTTTCTGGATATGAAATGTTATTTATATTATTTGGGTATTTGATTATGAGGGTATGATGTTGGGTTCGAGTGAAACAAAAAAGAGACATTTTGGCCTTCCTATTCTACAAAAAAAAATCTACGGTGGATCTTTTGTACGTGGCGTGGATATGTGTTTCTACTGTGAATCTTTTGTATGTGGCTTGGATATGTGTACCTCATCCATAACTCTTATGGTTTATTTTTTGAGTTTAGTAATAGAAGAACAAATGTAAAGATTTTTTACATTGATCTATTGATCTCATATTATTGTACAAAAGTATTTGTGTTTCTAGTTATCTATATACGAGTACATATCTATGTGGTACACCATAAAAAAATGTGTCATTTCATTTCTTCTCATTGATTTACGACAATAATATGGTGGATAAATCATATAAGTGAAACCAAAAATTAGATTACTGATTACCACAAATTAGTATTTTACCCTCGGATATGTTCGCGGATAATTTACTCACGAATTACACACGACTCATTTTATGGGTGTTTTCGTGGTCATATATGACGTCCCACATATAATATACCCACGGACTTGGCATAATCACCCACCAACTATGTTGTGGGTAAACCTACTGACCGCTTAAAACTTTTGTGGGTGCATGATTACCCTTGGGGGTTATACCCATGTATATGCGTTCGTGGGTTTTTTGTGGGTGTTAGCAAGTTACCCATGGATTTTGGCATGTTAGCTACGATTTTTGTTTGTGGGTATTTGACTGATTTCTTGTAGTGTTGATTTTAGAAGAAGTAAGTCGATCCAAAATGCTTGCAAAACAAAACGACCCAATTTCAAAAGAAAAGAAAGTTTATACAACTCCAATTAATTATGCTGAGTTAAATCGATTATCTAAAGATTTTGGCAAACGTTTTGTTCCACAACAAGAACTGTCTGATGAACAAGTTTTCTAGTTACAAACTTCACACCCTAATATTGACCAATCTACTTCGTCACCTGTCAAAATTGAGGCTCCTTTGGAACTTTCTAAGGTAAGTCTGGTTAATACAAGCCTTAAAAAACTTAAATACCATCTTGGCCAATCTGACACTGGTGAAAAAGCGAATTACACCCGATGCTTTAACAAAAAGGGAATGGGGTTTTGAACACAACTAAATCTATTTTTCCCTAAAATAAATAATTCCATTTTAAAGACTTTAAAAGACATAATATAACTTTTGGATAAAGATCTTTTAAATGAGGTAACGAAAGTACAAACAGTTTTTAACCAGATGGAAGCTGCTGTTCAACAGTATTTTATAGACAAATATGTTTTGAAATTCAAAGAAAGAACTTTTTCTTGACAATGATCGACTCTTACACCAAATCATGTCTTAAGATGTTATGATATGTGTGTATCAATCTATGCTGTTTTTGATACAGTGAATCTGGACATGCAAAGTAAGTAATCCTTTGTGTGAAGTGTTTGAATCTTAATGCTGAGATTTTGAACAAGCAAAATGAGTATAATGAACTTTCGAAACGTTATTCACAACTTGAAAAACATTGCATTTCTCTTGAGTTAACAATGCAACTAAATCATAAAAAATTTCAAAAGGAATCATTCACTAATAATCAAAATGCTCTTGAAGTTCCAGAATATTTTAAAAATAATGATTTGAAAGCTCAGCTACAAGCTAAAGGCACTACAATCTGTACGTTGAAGGAACATATCAAAACGATAAGAGAAAATAACAAGGAAGAGAAAGTCAAACATGAAATGGAAGCAATTGAGACCATAAACATTGAATTGGAGCATAGTGTTGTAAAATTACTTTCTAAAAAAGAGCGTTTACATAAAGAAATTGAGCATTTGAAAAAGATTTACAAAGATCAATTTGATTCAATTAAAGGTTTTTGTGATTACATCATTGAAAAACGATTTACGAAAATTAAAAGGGAAAGAAGTTGAAAATGCTTCACAAATACCAATTGCCACCACTGTTGCCTCAGCATGTCAAAGCTAGACTATTCGATCCTTAGCGCCTAAGGTTTATTGCAAAATAAAGAAGCTCACATATACTATCTTAAGCATACTCAGGAACAAGCTGACATACTTGAAGGAATAGTCGAACAAGCTAAAGCAAAACAACCTTTAGATAATGTGTTAGACCTTGCTTGTAAGCATGTCACACGAATTCAGGAGTCACTTGTATATGTTCGAGATACGTACCGTAATGCGATTAAACTTAGTGAAAAAAAGGTTGCTATCGCACCTATGAACAAGGTCAAGAAAGTTAGGTTTTCTGAATCGCTCACATCCTCAAGCAACATTAAACACATAGAGTCATCTAAAACATCTAATTCTAACACACCTGTGTTGTCTTCTACAGAATTGAAGTGTTCTACTAGTACTTGCAGATCACAGCCTATAAGCAATAAAAAGAATGATAGGATCTTGCAAAAACCAAGTAGCAATAGAAAGAATAAATTAGAAGCCCAACCTAGGAAAGTGAATAAAAAGAATTGTGTTAAAGAACCTATTTGTGATGATAAGTTAGCATACAAGAATTAAATTAGAATGCTCATTAATTTGTGTAAATGTACAGCAATGTATGTTTGATGCAAATCAGCTGTGTGGTTTCCTTGATTTTGTTAATGATGTGAAGTATGCATCTATATCTAAATCTAATCAAATAAAACCAGTGCATAATAGTTGGAAACCTACGGTAAAGTTTTTTACTGATGTAGGACTTAATGGAAACCACTGGAAGACTTTTTACTATAGTGTTTGGTAACACCGTGCCCTTTAACTATGAACACTCCTAATAAAATAGTGCAACTTAAGGAAACCACTTCTAATTCAGTTGAAACACCAAAACCAAAGATTAAAGTCTATAGTAGGAGACCAAACAATAAAATTAGTAGGTTCGAGTAAAAAAGCTAAGATTGTCGAATCTAAAATTGCTAACAACTCAGAACCCAATCATTTGTGGGGATCCAAAGCTATAGATGTTCCATCTTCTTCTTCTCTTGTCAATGACAGGTTGTCCAGATTGTTCTCTGGTATCTGGACTCTGGATGTTCAAAACATATGACAGGGAACCGCTCTCAGCTCATGAACTTTGTTAGTAAATTTCTAGGAACTGTTCGATTCAAAAATGACCAAGTTGCAAAGATAATTGGGATTTGGGTAAACTAAATGCAAAGACTGATATTGGAATTTTTGTTGGATACGCACCTGCAAAGAAAGCTTTCAGAAACTATAACAGAAGTACCCAAAAAATTATGGAAATAATTCATGTGACGTTCGATGAGCTGACAACAATGGCTTCTGAATAATTCGGTTCAGGACCCGGGCTTCAATCTATGACTCCTGCAACAAACAGTTCATGACTCATTCCAAACCTTATTCCTCAACAACCTTGTAATCCACCAAATAGAGATGATTGGGATCGTTTGTTCCAACCCCTGTTCGATGAATACTTCAATCCTCCAACCATTGTATGTTACTTCAATTCCAGATACCCTGCTGCACCTAGAGCTGTTGATACAACTGAATCACCAGTGTCTACGTCAATTGACCTAGATGCACCATCAACTAGTATTTCATCAATACAAGAAGAAGAACATTCTCTAATTATTTCTCAAGATTTTGAAAGAATCAAACCAAAAAACAAACCACAAAAAAAATTTTCATGATGATCCACTTCATGAATCTCTTCATAAAGACTCGACTTCTCATGGATCGTCATCGAATGTGAGACCATCCCACACTCCATTTGAACATCTTGGTAGATGGACTAAGGATCATCCAATAGAAAACGTGATCGGTGATCATTCTCGTTCTGTCTCCACGAGAAAGCAACTCGAAACTGACACCATATGGTGTTATTTTGATGTCTTCCTAACTTTTGTAGAACCAAAGAAATTCAAACAAGCAATGACCGAACCATCATGGATCGATGCAATGCAAGAAGAAATTCATGAATTTGAAAGGCTACAAGTTTGGGAATTGGTGCCGTGTCCAGACAAAGTCATGTTGATCAAACTAAAATGGATTTATAAGGTCAAGACAAATGAATTTGGCGGGGTACTAAAGAATAAAGCAAGATTAGTTGCTTAGGGATTCAGGCAAGAGGAAGGTATCGATTTTGAGGAATCATTTATACCGGTTGCAATAATAGATGCCATCCATATCTTCATAGCAAATGCAGCCAACAAGAATATGACGATCTTCCAAATGGACGTCAAAACGACTTTCTTAAATGGCGAGCTCAAAGAAGAGGTCTACGTTTCTCAACCAGAAGGATTTGTTGATCAGGACAACCCATCGCATGTGTCCAGGCTTAAAAATGATCTTTATGGTCTCAAACAAGCACCACGTGCATGGTACGACATGCTGTCAAGTTTTCGCATTTCACAACATTTCTCCAAAGGTGCAGTGGATCCAAAACTCTTCAAACGGAAAGCGGGAAACGACTTATTACTGGTACAAATTTATGTTGAAGATATAATATTTGCATCCACAAATACTGCTTTGTGTAATGAGTTTGCTAATCTGATGACCACCAAGTTCAAGATGCCGATGATGGGGCAGATGTCATTCTTTTTTGAAAGAACTAAAGAATCATAGATCCGGTGGTCGGGGAGACTCTATAACAACCCGTAATTTTCATCAATGTAAATATCCATCTATTAAATTAGATGCACTGTAATATCCATCTATTATATATATCACCTTTTTACAGGGAAATTTTTGCTTTATCTCATTAGGCAACGTAACTTGCATCTCTAAAGTAAACAAGCTCACACAACCTCTACCAATGCCATCTCTATATATGTTTATATCATGTAAACATCCTAATATGTCAAGTCAATATCCTAATATCATTTTTACTAAGTATATTATCCATATAACGTACTTTTCAAAACGTTATTTCAAAACAAGCATTAAACGTTAACGTTTATATCAAAACCCTAATTATATGTAATGTATACATATAAAATGAATGTACAAGCCTTTAAAGCATGTGTACAAGTATCAATACACAACATTTGAATATCTTTTCCCTCCTAAATCAAGTTACAACACATTAAAGCTCAATGTATAAGTCAATAATGCAAGAAAGTCAAATTAGGTCATTTTACCTCCTAAATCACTTTGGTTTCTTACTACCACTTTAGTATAAGGTACAAAAACTCTTAATGCATGACTTTTAAACCCTAAACCTAAACCCTAATTCATCCTAAACCCTAATCTAAAACCTTAAACCCTAAAAACAAAACCCTAAACCCTAATTTCACTTTCAATCAAAAACTAAACCCTAAACCTAAAACTAAGCCCTAAACCTTAATCCTAAGCCCTAATCTCAGTCCTAACACTAATCCTAAACCTTAATCTATCCTAAACCCTAACCCTAACTCAATCTAAAAGTCCAAAACCCTAAATCGAGCCCTAAACCAACCCGTGACCCATTTTGCTCCATTTTGACCCATTTTTAAACCCAAGCAACCAACCAAGCACCACTATGACTCACCAAGAAGCCACCCAAGTATCTTACAAGCACCTTCTATTACCACCCTTAAGCTCCAAGTATTGCATGGTCACCTCCTTGTCACCCCATGTTAGCCGTGACCCTCCAAGACCCCCACAACCTTCCACCTTGATAAGATACACCTCCATAGCCCTCAATACTCACCCTAGGCCATCCTTAGTCATCTATCTACAGCTCCTAACCCTTAGCCACCAAGAAAACTTGGCCAACAAGGGTCTTGAACCCTATAAATAGCCGAACACCCCAAACCATTCAAACACACCTCAAATTTCATCATACACATCAATGGAGTTCTAACTCAAACCAAGAAGGATCAAGTGAAGTCCCTAACCTCAGAATAGAAGCCAAGAATCAAGAAAAAGAAGCCCTTGAAGTCGTTACTAGGCGTACAAACCCAAAAACCCCATTTCGACCCATTTTAGCTCAAGTAAGCCTAAGATCTTGTTCCATAAGCTTATAATCTATATTAGAATGTTCATAATGCTCTTAAGATCATATATAAACTGTTGTTTGAAGCTTTGAATCCTCAAGCCCATTTGTTTTTTATTAAAACCCTAAAAATGACCCGTTTTGATTTTCTAGCTAACAAATCCTTTTTCTAAACTTTTGTTACGTTAGCACATCTTATTTTAGCTTATTTTAATAAGCTATAACTTGCAAATATCATTTGGAATCCTAAAATAAGCTTGGATGGCTTTTTAGACTTGTTTTGCAAATATTTCCATGCATAGAGGTATATATCGTAACTTTTTGAAATTTATAACTAAAAGGGCTGAAAATGTCATTATTCTAAAGTTATAACTAAAAGGATCTATTTTACCAAGTTTCAAAGTTAAAGGTTTAAATTATATATACTTTATATATAAAGGACTAAAGTTGTAAAAGTTTATA
>BQNB010032528.1:0-53090 GCA_026074375.1 Tanacetum coccineum | reverse complement strand
GTTTTACCAATAACTCATAAAGATACTTTTTCCATGGATTCCCAAAGTATCAAAAACTAACATGCATCCTTACATATATGTAAAACCAATCAAGAAGGAAATAAAAAGGGCTTACAACGTGCGCAGAATTTTGCCGAAACAATTTCCCAACTTCAAATCGCCCTATCTTTTTCGTTTTTAAGAGTTGAAAGCTTAAATTTTTACCACACGTTCATTATAACGATCACCACAAAACTAATCTCTTAAATATCAGTTTACAACAAAACTCATCTTACCAAATCAAGCCTAAATTTTATGGTCTAAAGGAGGGTTTAGAAACCCTTACAAATCTTTCATTTTCGCACCAATTTTGCATTCAACACAACCATACTAACCTATAATCGCTACTGAACCATCAATTTTTTTACCAACAACTCATAAACATACTTTTTCTATGGATTTCCAAAGTATCAAAAACTAACATGCATGCTTACATATATGTAAAACCAATCAAGAAGAAAATAAAAAGGGTTTACAATGTAATAGAAAGGAAGATAAAAATCAAACACAAACTCTAATAAAGGCGTGTTTGCTGCCGTGGGTTAGGAGGACCAAAAAACAAGACCCAAATCAACTTTTACTTCACCCAAACTTGCTTAAAAACCTTATAATTAATCCCGTGATAATCTTGTTGCACTTAATTTAATCAAAACCCAAGAATAAAAATCTATTGAAAATCAAGAAATCATCAATCTTGATGCATGGTGGATTTTAGTGGAAATGATTGATGGGGTTTTATGTAGGAATGATTTGTGAGTAGATTGAAAGTGATTAATTGAATTTTTGGTGGTGATTTGATGGTTGTTGGTGGTGATTCGTCGACACAAAGGAGAAGGAAGAGGGGAGTCAAAATTTTTGTCTGTGTGTGTTGGATCCGGCTTATAACCAAACTAAAAAGGGAGTGGGTTTAATTTGTAACGGGTTTGGTTAAAATAAAAAAATGTATCAATTGTGTGGGCTTGGGTTATATAATTTTTTTAAGGAGTGTTTGGTTTTTGCTTTTGTTGGAGGAAATACAAATATAAGGGTGTGTTTGGTTTAGGATTTAGTAGGAGTAAAATATAATAAGGGGGTGTTTGGTTTCTAGTTTTGATGGAGCCTAAAACAATTAAAGAGGGTGTTTGGTTTATATGTTGTGTTTATTTTATATTTTTATTGTTTTATTTTTCTAAAACATTTATACTACAATATTTGATTTAAAACACTATGTTAAGATATTAAAAAGTGTTAAAGTACTATTTTTTGACACGGTTTTGATAAAATGCGAGAAAAATCATAAAATACTAAAATAACAATAAAATAACTTCCGGATATGAAATTTTGATCTCTTAAAACGCTTAACGGATAAATATCTGAAGCATGACACGCAAATAACTAAAAATGACGATTTTCATCAAATCGGCTAACAAGTAAAACACAAAAACTTTATTCAAGACAAAAATAGGAATGAAGTCGAGATTTAATATTTGTTGGAAACAAGAAAAGTACCGGTCACTTCCAAGTTGTAATAGTCTTAGCTCGTAGTTTGTTATATGATTAGTCTAGTAAGCTAGTCTGGCCCAAGGCCCACGGAAAGCCCGTTAATTCCCATGGCCGACCATGTATGTAGTTTTTATACCCTCTCCATGCCTTGGAGAGGGTGGTTGGTTGTTTCATTTCACATTTCACACAAATAATAATATTATCATATTTCTCTCTTTAGAAACTTTCCAACCCACTTCTCTCTCTAGTTCTTGCATAACATTAAAGATTACTAGTATTCTTCAATTGGTAGAAAAATCCATATAACAACTTACGAATCTCAAGGAGTTCATAGCCCAAAGAATGATTCGTACGCACGCTATGTCGGGTACACATAAGCCCACTCATTTAAAATTTGTCACTTACAAAAGGAGGGGAGAGGGGGGGAAAAGGGGGGGGGGGGGGGGGGGGGGGGAAGAGGCGTCCCAATCTTGTAATAAAAATTATGAAACTTATGGATCGGCGGTTTTATAATTTCCTTTAGTCAAATGAAGAAGCGTCCCAATACATTTCAATAAATATTATAAATCATCCCAACTAAGCATGCCGACACAAACACATATCAAAACAATGTTACAAAAGTAAAAAGGGCGTGTCTACTTGACGTCATGATTCATCAAAATCATAAGAAGTAACAAGAAATTAATGAGACGTAAGTCATCATTTCCAAAGGTAAGTGCCAAAAGACAGCACGATCCGAGGTGACAAGATAAAGCCGTACTCCCATCAATTGGAAGATTTCAAAACAATGGATTACAAACACAACATACGCGATTCAAAAGCATAAGAAGAGTGTTCCGACTCGGAGTCGAACAATAAAATAACTAATGGAATTGACAAGGTACACCGAATGTCAATATTATCAAAAAGGAAATTAAATAAAGTCACGTTAATGTTTCGGAGATCACCGCATCGCTCATAAAATATCAAAGAAAAAGAACTTATTAAGACTTACCATATACTACGACACATATGTAGGTAATTATCCTTACATAAACATTTTTGTCCTTTGCAATCTGACTAATGACCTCTAACTTCAAAATCCGTAAATAGGTATAGAATGAAACGTTTCGCCTTAAACAAGATGTTAGACTCTAGTTTACTAAGATTACAAGATAAATACTCAAAGTGTTAAGATCCTAAGTGAAGTTATCATTTTACCATCATGTGCCAAATCTGATTATTTTAAACATTTTCTTGTTCTATCATTTTTAGCATAATTCCTATTTTATAACTCCGTTGACCACGTAACCCCATGTTAAGTTTATCAAATCCACAGGTTTAAATGTAAAAATGGGTGCACTTAAATAAAAAATGAGTTAGTCTCAAACTCATTTTGAAAATCTGGGCATAATTTATGATTAGTTTGGCCGTTCTAGTCGTAACTCATTCATCCGGAATAGTTACGGATTTATCCAAAGAACCACATGGTCCTCATATGTTTTACCCTTCACCCATGTAGAAACCCAGTAGCCTCCAAGTCAAATAAAATTAGTTATAAGCCTAACTATCTGCATTACAAATTATGGGTACACACTAAGTTTGTTTCCACGGTTTTGGTCGTATCTCGACCATCCGAAAGAGTTGGCGTTCCATCCAACTCGCCACTAGGACCTAACATATTAGCCTATTCATTAATGCAAAGATACAGTAGGATTTAAGCCAAAATTTTCCCATTAAAATACCAACTTTACTCGAAAGTTCAAAAAATAGCCGAAAGTAACCATAAATAGTCAACACTTATAGGAATTACTATTATATATATATATATATATATATATATATATATATATATATATATATATATAGATGGCGGTGATCCCGAAGATAAGCGTAAGAATTTGAGAGGAGAGTAGCTCATATATGTACGAGTATCCATATATAATACTAGTATTGACGTTCGAGGGAGAAAATAAGAAAACAGGAAGTACGCGATAATCGAAATGGTCAGCGTATAGAATAAATATTCACCAGGGGGGGGGGGGGGGGGGGGGGGGGGGGGGGGGGGGGGAAAACCCTTACCGCCGATATAAAGAAAATAATATGACGTCATAAGATAGACGTATGAGAGCAAAATAATAACCAAGCATTATATATTCATTATTAATATAATAGCAATAAGGATGCAAAAGGGAGCATATAAGTTACCTGGGAGCAAGCGCGCGCGGATATCGGACAATGGTGAAGGACTCTTAAAATTTTTCAAAAAACGGTTATAGTCTAGGGTTTTGAAAACGACCTAGTTCGCTATAACGAGTGCTCTGATACCAATCTGTAACACCCCCATAAAATCACAACGCAGCGGAATACCACTTTGGGGTGCTACTTCATAGTATAAAGTACAAGTTACAGAAAACGACCTCAAAAGAGACGTTAATAAAATGTCACATTCGATTAAAATTTCAGAGTAAAATCAGGTCCCAATAATTTATAATTTAACAAGATTACAAGATTTCAAACGTGAATCATTTTGTATATTTGAAGTTAAAAAGTTATCGAATGTGAAGAAAACTGAGTCCTTGAGTTTTGTTGATATCCACGCGTCTCGAATGCTCCCAAAGCCCAACTAACAAGATATAACCTGAGAAAATACATGCAAAAACGTCAACAATAATGTTGGTGAATTCATAGGTTTAAGTAAAAACAGTATTGAAATAAATCAAGTAATATTTCAGTAAGAAAAGTAGCGTTACAACATTTAGAAGAATTGTTATCGAAATCCAAGTAGTAATTTAATAAATCAAGTATGCTTAGTAGTGGACCACAAGGTATAAAACAAACCAAACACAATGCAACGAATGCCTGTGTCAAGTACATAATTATCGCAATGAGCTCTTAACAATCGATCCTTTGACGAAAAATATAGTAGCCCCAACGGATTTGGTATTAAAAAAAAAAAAAAAAAAAAAAAAAAAAATTGCTATATACCAACTTCTAGAATAATATATCCGTTGAAGAGTGGGTGTTCCAAAAGGATTCAAACCCCGGACGGGGAGTCACCCTATAGTACTATTTATTACACTAGCGTCTACCCATCACAGGTAGTTAATGGTTCACGATTATTGAGGTCTTAAGCAATAGGTACTCCTACGATAATTCACAATAACGGGTCAAGTATACCCTTCAAGCACTTGTGTCTAATTTAAAACGAGTATTATGTTCAAAACTCACGGTTTTGTAAATAAATAATCAATGATCTTAAATCATGTGGTAAGCAAATCAAGTTTTAATAAATCTAGTGGTAAACCACCATGTATCAAACATGTAATAGAAATCATGTAGTAAGCAAGTTAAAACTTTAGTAAAAACAAGTCATGTAACGCTTATGTAGTAGAAAGCAATAAGTTTATTAGTGAAACGAGCATGTATTCTCACCCCGAAAATAGTTTATGAAAACCATTAAAAGAGAAAAGGTGGGGCTATGAACTCACCGAGAAGTTATGAAGACCAGAAGTGATATGGATCTTCGGACGAGCGAGAAGAATCTAAGAACAACCTAAAAGATGTGACGCGACTTAGAATGATAAAGAAGATCGATACATAAAATTAAATCAAATGATCACGAGATATGTTTCTGAGATATGCATGGCATTGCATTAAGACTTAACTAAAGTATTTTTATCCCCAAATTGGTATACAACATGCACTTATACTACATTAAGTGTCTACCAAGTCTCACTTAGCAATTCTTATCTTATTACTATGTGGCCGCACTTTTATTTCTCAAGAAAAGGTGTAAAACAATGTTGCTGAATTTTTAGTCAACTTTACAAGACCATATCTCTTAACCTATAAAAGATACAAGGATGGGGATTTCACCCCTGGAAAGATATTTAAGTCTAGTTTCCAGAAAATTAGGCCTTTTAATCAAACCATTTACCAAACCACGGGAAATGAGTTTTTACTAATCATAACTTAAAACAGAAAGCTTGCTGAATTTCTAACGCTTACAGTTTTGGCCATAAATCCTATTTTGAAATAGCTATCAAGTTGAATCCAAAGAGATATGAAAGCTTATGATGTCTAGTGTTTAACCATGTTTTAAAAACGCAACACTTTAGTGTAAAAATCTAGAGTTAAATCCCTTTTTCATATAGTAGTTAAGAACTGACTAGTTTCCGTAAATCGGCCATATCTCACTCATCCGAAGGAGATATGGCTCTAGCCAACTCGACACATGTACTTTGAACTTGTTTCTACAATCCCATCAAATAATCCAGACCTTCTTAGGCAAAAATTTTGCTGCAATTAACCCATTTATACTGCTGGTCTGCAGCAGTCCCAAGTTTTCCTACCAAACACTAATTTTGACGTATTTTCCAAACCGTGATAGCTATTAAAGTGAATCCACTTGGAGAAGTTAGATTAAGATGTATACTACTGAGATTAGCTTTCCTATCCTACATTTTAGAGTATTAACTTGGGGTTTAACTTGTTTTCCAAACGATGTTCCAGATTTGACTAGCAATCGTAAAATGGCCATAACTCCCTCATTTGGAGGAGTTGATAAACCATCCAGTAGGCTCTAAGTCAAAAATTATTAGGAAAAGCCATGTTTTTCTACTGACCTCAAAAAAGTCCCTAAAACTACTTCCAAATTCATTTGAAACTCATCCAAATCGCTAATTAAACACATGTAATGCCATAACATATCTTACTAACATATCTCATACATCAAAACTTCATATAATTTAGATAATCAAATCAAGATCATGCATGTGTATAAAATATAGAAATCAAACACATGCACTAGTATAGAAATTAATCGATGATAAAGGGTTACAAAAGACTTACAAACAACAATAGAAATCAAGAAAAGATCAATCGCAAATTCTTCCTTCTTTTCTTTGCTTAGCCGAAACCCACAAGGATCCAAGAAACCCCAAAATTCTTGATTTGTTTCACCAAACTTGTTTTTACTACACCAAATCTTGCAAAAACCTTATTATCAAACCCTTGATACTTTAATTGCACCCAATTAGATTAAAACCCAATAATCAAAAATTTAATAAAATCTTAAACTTTTTAATACTTGATGCATGATGAATTTTAATGGAAAAGATTGATGGGGTTTTATGTAGGAATGATATTAGAGTAGGATGGAAGTGATTTAGTGAATTTTTTTGATGGTGGTGGAGTTGGTTCTTATTGTTGTCGTCGAACACAAAGGAAGAGAGGAAGGAAGAATCGTTAGATTTTGTTTTTGACTGTTGTGTGTGTATATGGAATGAAAATAAATAGGATTCAGGTATATATATATAAGATTTATCATGAATTGGATTTCCATAAAAAAGGGGGGGGGGTCGTTTGTTTGGTTTCGGTTAAAAAAAAGAGTGTGGGCTTTTATATTTTTTTTATCAAAGTATACATGGGTTTGGGTTTATAAATAAACAAAAATATTAAGGAGTGTTTGGTTTTGTTGGAGGAAATACAAATATAAGGGTGTGTTTGGTTTAGGATTTAGTAGGAGTAAAATATAATAAGGGGGTGTTTGGTTTATATGTTATGTTTATAAATTATATTTTTATTTTTATTTTCCTAAAACATTTATTCCACAATGTTTGTTTTTAAAACACGTAGTTTAAAATATTAAAAATTATAAAAACACTATTTTGACGCGGTTTCGGGATATGAAATAAGTATGCAAGATAAGAGATAAGAGATGGAAAAATCAAACCACAACACGAGGATTTATAGTGGTTAGGTAACGAAGCACCTCTTCGCCCTACTCAACTTCCCGAGCACCAAACTCGAGAGTTTTCTTCACTATGTCAATAAGCTCCCTTTAGGCGGAGAAAACCGTTCACAACTTAGCTTACACCAATTTTCGACACTAAGCGTAATGTCGAGTTCTAATCCTAGGTAGAACCAATCTATCATAACTAACCACACTACTTCACGGCAATTCACTACTTCGCTTCACCACATAACTTTTTCTTCACTTCACAACTCCTTCACAACCTTTCTATACTTCTCTTCACAACTTCACTTCAACTAAACACTATCCTGATCACACCAATCTAACAGTACTTATTAAGATCACCCCGATCTAACTATACTTACAATGATCATCATAATCTACTTAATATACACAACTACGATACACACCTTCACAATATAAATAAATAATTTACAAAATATGATACAATTGCAACAAGGTTGCAATGACACACACTAAGCTATAATACTTCTTCACTTGATGGTAGGAAGTATTATTCTCTTGCACTTGAGGATCAAAGCTTGGATCACTTGGAAACAAAGCTTTATGATTAAATGATCAAAGGAATGAAAGGAGAGTATAAACTGATTTAGAACATAAAGAAAGTGTGTGCAAAAGGTGAGAAAATCAGTGGGGAATAGTCCAGTATTTATAGGCAAACTGGTCTGACAATTTGTCTGGGCGGTCCCCTTAAATAGGGTGCGTCCCCTTAATAATTAAGGGGACCGCCCAGCCTCAGACGCTCCCTTTTTGTCTTTTCTGAGAGAGGTATTTTCTGGAACATTTTTAGCCATTTTTAGGTAGAAAATTTGAATTCCAAATATTTATTTGAATAAAATATTTCTTTTAAATCTAAAAATGTTTTGTAAAAGATATAAAAATGTTTGTAACATTTTTATAAAAAATGAGAGGTTGAATAAAAATTCCTTTGACCATGAAATGCATTAAGCATATGTTTATTCATACCTTTAAGTGATTAAATTATCGAAATGAAAATTTACTACTAATTACTTGTTTACGATTCAATGATCGTTTTTACATTTTGTGATTATCAAAATGTAGAGAGGTCGAAAAATATTAATAACGTTTTAAGGCATTATTTCTATCAATAGGATCTACCCAGGGACATTCCAATAGTTAGTGTAGAAGTCCATAAGTATGATATAAAAAAGGAATAAAAGTGAGAATAAGGGAATAGTGCCGACTAAAATGGAGCTAGTATTGGAAAAACCCAACAAGATACTAGTCATGAAGTCATGGTAAGCACTGAAGGGGTTGAAGAATTAAAAATAAAAGTTAAGATAAAGGGTGAAAAGTAAGAAGCCATCCTTACTCTTAGGCAGAAACCGGGTCAATACATAAACTGCCATAAACAATAAGTTGTTGTCTGGTATTGAAGACAGTCGCCATAGACCTAGTGACGTAATGCACAACCCTCCCTGGCCACTCAAGGTCTTTAAACAGACTCTTGTTTCATTTCTCATGGAGATTACACGCATTTCTATAGACTTTCTCACTCCAAGTTAGTTGGTATTGAAAAGGTAGCAGTCTGCTCCAGCCTCCGATTACTAAAACCAAATGTGCACTATCGAGTCTAGAGCCGTAAAAGAGATCATCCATAAATCTCATTAGGACACTTATTAAAAATATTCATCACATCTCATACTTTCATTTCAATTATTTTTATACTATTATTATGCGGGATCTTATTAATTAGTGAAATCACCACCTATGTTTTATTTTTACAAGTTATGTTAAAAATCATGTATTATATATTTTCAAGCATATATGTTCATATGGTATAATGATGTTATAAATATTGTAGATCCATGAAAAACACTTAATTTGACATATTACATGTATTGGATAAATTATAAAACTAGTTGTAGTTTATTTCTTGTTATTATTAGTTTACATGAAATCATGGTTTATTTCTCTTGTGTACTTGAGGTTTATCCATGAAATGAAAGACTAATTAGAGGACTATAATAAAGAGGACTTTAAATATATAAAAGATGGTGTATTGGGCAAATTAGAGGACTTGTAATACAATATACTTGGTAAAAATCACAAAACAAGAAACGTATATTATGCCTACTGAAACAACCAACCAATCTGGTATTGACACGGAATTCTAGGCATTATTTTGACATCAAGAATATGATAGTACGTCTTCTCACGATTCCGAAGATGTAAGAAACTTGAAAATCGGGCTTAAAACGAAGAAGATATGGATTTTACGAGAAACCAGTGATTATAAATAAATTTCAGCTTTTATGATTTTATGTAGAAGCTGTTAAGAAATTAAAATAGGCTTTACGAGTGTTTTCGGTTCCGTTTGGACTATAAAAACCTTAAGAAATGATAGTGTATCATCTACATAATATTAATACGTGTTTTAAAATTATATATATATCATTTACGAGTTTAGTTAAAACTATATATACTTGACATTTTATAAATAATAAAAATAGTAAAACGAGCTAAGATGATTAAATTAAATTGTTGGACTATTAGATTATTTTCTACATGTTTAAACATAAATATATATTTAAAAACTAAATAACAAATACAATATATAAACTATTTTCACAAGTTTATTTATATACAAAGACATTAAATATCAAAGTCATATATACTACTATAACCTTCACATGTGAAGACTCGTTGGACATTTCATTTATGGACATAACATACACATTTATTTTATTTTTTAAACTAAACAAAACTTTAGTGTGGTGATCTAGCTTTTTAGATTCATTGTTGTGTTATTATTCATGTATGCATTCTTATACGACCTATAATTAATTAGGTTGCATTTCGGCTAATTGTGACGATATTCTTTTTTGATTGTTACTACATTCAATACATTCACTTAAGGTGAGTTTATAGCCTCACGTTTTACTCGTTATACATATACTTTTACACTTTTGGGGTAAGAATACATGCGCATTTACAAATTGTTACATTCTTGTTTTCATAACTTACTTACAAACTCATTTACATGATTGATTACAAACTCGTTTACATGTTCGTTTACAAACTCATTTGCATGAATATTTACAAACTCCTTTACATGATTGATTTACAAACATCATCTCGCTTTTCCTAACTCTCCTGTTTGTTTGCGCGCGCGCGCGCGACGCTCGTCGCTGCGTTTGTAATCAATCATGTAAAGGAGTTTGTAAATATTCATGCAAACGAGTTTGTAAACGAACATGTAAACGAGTTTGTAATCAATCATGTAAATGAGTTTGTAAGTAAGTTATGAAAACAAGAATGTAACAATTTGTAAATGCGCATGTATTCTTACCCCAAAAGTGTAAAAGTATATCGTTATATAGAGTTAAAACGTAGAGGGATATAAACTCCCTAGTGAAATGTATTGAATGTAGTAACAAATCAAAAAGAATATCGTCACACTTAGCCGGAAATGCAAACATAATTATTATAGGTCGTATATGAATGCATACATATGAATAATAACCACAACACAATGAATCTAAAAGCTTGTATCCACACCCTAAAGTTTGGTTTTATTTACAAAAATAATACTTAAGTGATCTGTTGATGCTAAATATTCATGAAATGTTCCTATATCCACGATCGTCTTACATGTGATCGGCTTATCGGTCTGTACTTATGCACTGCTATTCCTTCCTGCTTTTCTTAAGCGCTCTTCTGTCATTATACTCTCGCTCTCTCAGCGTGGTATGATAATAGATTTTTCCTATATTGCGTTCGTGCTTACTGTCTGTTCTTTGTAATATACCTATCATTTATGCTTTAATCCACCTGTAGTACTCTAATCACGCATCTACGGCAATAATAATATTTAATGCGAATCATTCGTTGAGAGTTTTACATATTGTTGTCCATCTTTAATAATATGTGCCACAATGGTGATTTAGTTTTACTACCTCAAACTCCGTGAAAAAATGTTAATTTCTACCTTTGAATGTCGCTCTACAACGACCTCCCACGCTAAGCTTTATGCTTCAGTCTTACGAGGTTACACTAATATACACATTCTAAGCGAGGGCTTGTATTGTGACCATAAGGAACCCGATAAAACCCGCCGTATTGCCACCGTATTTTTCAATTTTCACTTAACAGCCCCCTCCGCTACATACAAATCATTAATCACTAGCCGGCATAATTTATTTTAATTCAATCCTCGAGCTTTACCTAGTTATATAAACTTCGACACTCGCTCGCAGTTAGTTAGTCTTTTAACGACACAAGCTTTTTCAAGTTCTCCCCACTTACATCTCTCGGACATCGTGTCCCCGCCTTCGTAGTTCCTTAACACTATAATATCATCTTGAATGTCAAATAACTGCCTAGTATTTCCGTGCCTCAAATTACCATAGCCTTGGGCTGGTTGTTTCAGTAGGCATAATATACGTTTCTTGTTTTGTGATTTTTACCAAGTATATTGTATTACAAGTCCTCTAATTTGCCCAATACACCATCTTTTATATATTTAAAGTCCTCTTCATTATAGTCCTCTAATTAGTCTTTCATTTCATGGATAAACCTCAAGTACACAAGAGAAATAAACCATGATTTCATGTAAACTAATAATAACAAGAAATAAACTACAACTAGTTTTATAATTTATCCAATACATGTAATATGTCAAATTAAGTGTTTTTCATGGATCTACAATATTTATAACATCATTATACCATATGAACATATATGCTTGAAAATATATAATACATGATTTTTAACATAACTTGTAAAAATAAAACATAGGTGGTGATTTCACTAATAAATGAAGATGCATAATAAGTATGTATAAAAATAATTGAAATGAAAGTATGAGATGTGATGATAAACCTTGAGTGAATGAAAGAGAGATGAACACAAAATCAAATCCTAACTTCAACCCAAAATCCTTATATAAAAACCATAATTCTTCTTGAAAGGCCCTAACTTCCTTTCTTGAAAAACCCTTGATTTTACTTGCACCTTTACTTGTAAACACCTTAGAATAAACCTTATAACAATCTTGTATACTTGTATTATTAAGAAAATGGAAGTTATGAATTATTTTGGGGAGTGAATATAGAGCCGTAAGTTAGGGATAGAAAGAGAAAGTTTACTTGCAAATTTTTGTTATAAAGTAAAAGTGTAGAAGTGTGTTAGCTTATAAGGTTACAAGAGTATGGCCTTTAGATTAAACAATGACTAGTATGACAAGCAGGATTTGATTGAAAGAGTTTAACAAGCATGCTTGCTTGTTCCTTGTTTTAGGCCGGTTATGGGAAGCATGAGAGACAAGGTTTGGCTTTGATATCCCATGGTTAAAGACTAGAGTTTATGTTGGTAGAAATATTACGATATTTAATCTATACATTCTTTTCATGTTTTGATGATGACAAACATGTAATTTATAACACATAACGTAAAGTGCTTAAGTTACTCGTGATCACAAATCATCAATGCATTCATATAACAACATCTCTCGACGTCTCAAGTTTGCTTCTACGAAGTTTGCACCCGACGTAAATCAGTTAAGGTATGAATAAATAAATGCTTAATGCATTTCATGATCAAAGGAATTTTTATTCAACCTTACATTTTTTATAAAAATGTCACAAACATTTTTATATCTTTTACAAAACATTTTTAGATTTAAAAGAAATATTTTATTCAAATAAATATTTTGAATTCAAATTTTCTACCCAAAAACGGCTAGAAATGTTCCAGAAAACACCTCCCCCAGAAAAGACAAAAAATGGAGCGTCAGGCTTGGGTGGCCCCCTTAATTATAACGGGCAGCCCCCTTAATTTTAAGGGGACCAGCACCCTAACTAAGGGGACCGGCCACGTGTTTTTTTGTCGCAGCTTGCCTATAAATATTGGACTATTCCCCACTGATTTTCTAACCTTTTGCACTTTTTTCTGTCCCAAATCAGTTTATACATCTCACACATATTCTAAAAATCTTTGATCATGTAATCATAAGCATTTGTTTCTAAGTGATTCAAGCTTATTGCCTCTAAGTGCTAAGAGGAATAAACTCGTATCATCAAGACACAAATTTATGTGCTTGAAGTTAGTGCATTCGTGACAAGTCTTACATTCACAATGTATAGATCGGAGTCACATGTATTCCAAACTTGTGTAAATAGATAGATCGTGGTGTTCATGGTGAGTTTAGTTGTTAGTCGTGGTGATCGTCAGAGTTAATTCTTAGATCGGTTGTGACTCTTAGTAAGTAGTGTTAGATTGGTGTGATCAAGGTAGTATCTAGTTGAAGTGAAGTATAAAAAAGTTGTGAAGGGTAAAGAAGTTGTAAAGTGAAGTGAAGTTGTGGAGTGAAGAAAAAGTTGCGCGGTGAAGTAAAGTAGTGAATTGTCATGAAGTGGTGTGGTTAGTTGTGATAGATTGGTTCTAGCTAGGATTAGAACTCGACATTTGGCTTAGTGTCAGAAATCGGTGTAAGCTTAGTTGTGTATGGTTTTCTCCGCCTAAATGGACCTTGTTGACTAGTGAAGTAACTATGGAGTTGGGTAATCGGGGAGTGGAGTAGGGCGAAGAGGTGCTTCATGACCGAACCACTATAAATCATCGCGTTCGGTTTGCACTTTCTTTTACTTTTCGCTTTACATCTTTATTTACCTTATTGTCACACCCCCAAAATCGGACTGGCAGCGAAATGGTAACATTGGGATACGACGTCAAGGCACAAGGTACAAGTCACAGGAAACGACCTCAAAATGAGCCGTTTTAAAATACACTTCAAAATGTTTCACATTCGATACATTAAAACATCAGAGTTTACAAATAGGTCCCAACAGTTTCAAAATATCACAAGTGTTTAAAACATGACATAATGTTTAGATAAACTTTTCGTTGAAGGTAAATATAGAAATTTTACAAAACACACTATTTTCAAAAGTAGTTTTATCAAATGTATAAAAATGAAGAGTCCAAAATACATATCCGTGTGGCTTCTCTCCGAGCAATATACCTGAAAATGATACTTTAAAATGTCAACATAATGTTGATGAGAATCATAGGTTTAACACAATTACTTACTCTTGCTGCGAATCATAATCATTAGGACATACATGAATATTATACACAAATGCAAACAAGTAAATCATCATATAGCATGGGGTAGGCGTACCCCCTTCGTGACCGAACCACTATAAATCATCGCGTTCGGTTTGCACTTTCTTTTATTTTTCGCTTTACATCTTTATTTACCTTATTGTCACACCCCTAAAATCGGACTGGCAGCAAAAAGGTAACATTATGGTACGACATCAAAGAACAAGGTACAAGTAACAGGAAACGACCTCAAAATGAGCCGTTTTAAAATACACTTCAAAATGTTTCACATTCGATACATTAAAACATCAGAGTTTACAAATAGGTCCCAACAGTTTCAAAATATCACAAGTGTTTAAAACATGACATAATGTTTAGATAAACTTTTCGTTGAATGTAAATATAGAAATTTTTACAAAACACACTATTTTCAAAAGTAGTTTTATCGAATGTATAAAAATGAAGAGTCCGAAATACATATCCGTGTGGCTTCTCTCCGAGCAATATACTTGAAAATGATACTTTAAAATGTCAACATAATGTTGGTGAGAATCATAGGTTTAACACAATTACTTACTCTTGCTGCGAATCATAATCATTAAGACATACATGAATATTATACACAAATGCAAACAAGTAAATCATCATACAACATGAGGTAGGCGTACCCCTCCGATCCAATAATGCAATCAATATGAGGTAGGCGTACCCCTCCGATCCAGAAATGCAAATAATATGAGGTAGGCGTACCCCTCTGATCCAGAAATGCAAACAATATGAGGTAGGCGTACCTCTCTGATCCAATAATGCAAACAATATGAGGTAGGCGTACCTCTTCGATCCAATAATGCAAACAATATTAGGTAGGCGTACCTCTCCGATCCAATAATGCAAACAATATGAGGTAGGCGTACCTCTCCGATCCAATAATGCAAACAATATGCCATATAATATCAAGTAATGTCCAAAACCAAGTAAACAATTATTTGCAGCACTTAAAACATTTCATAATTTATTTAGTATCATTTTCACCCTAAGAAAACATAGAAAAATGGCTATGAATACTCACCTTAAGCAATATGATAATAGATAGCGAGATGTAACGTCGAGAGACCGAGAAATGATAATGAGAAATAAAGCATCGGGAAGCCGAGAAAAACTCTAAAAGCAACCTAAAAATAACGCCGCGACTTAGAATTTATAATTATTACTCAAATAAATATAAATTAGTTATAAATAAATTAGTTTTTATTAAGTTTTATTAAATATTTAGCATTGTACTTTAGAATTTTAATTTTTATAAAATAATTAGATAAAAAAATGTCCAATATTTGTCTAAATCATTTTTTTCATAAAACTTGTGTCTACAACATAACAATTCTCAATAAGGTATTTCAAACTAGAAAATAGTTAGTCATACTGTGCTTTAATATCTAAAGATGTCATTTGATACATATAATGACTATATTCTGTAATTTCATAAAAATCATGACACAATAGTAGCAATTCACGATTTAAAGCAATTATCAACTTTTGTATAGCTAAACATATTTAAAATGTTTATTGTTGCCTAACCTCACATTACTTAAGATAACTGGGTTCTAATTCTTTCATATATCACCATTACGCTCTCGCGCTACTCACCCTCACGACCTCTACCTCCCACATGCCTTTGAAAAGATGATATATATATACTAATATATACTATATAACTATTATATTATATATATTTATTTATTATATATTTAGTATATAATATATATAATATAGGGGACGTTCTTTGGACCGTTTTTTGTACAGAAACCTTACAGTGAACCATCTTTGAAGAACCAATAGGAATTTAGTATATTATTAAATGTTTTTCTTAATTCAAAAGGGTATAATAGTCAAAACATATTTTAAATTTTCTTTTTGATTTTTTAATATGAAAAACGTTTTTTTATTTCCTTAATTTTTGAAATTAATTTTTTTTAAATTTATACTTTTTTCAGTATACATGTTTTTCAGAAATTAAGGTGCATATGTGTTTTTTTTTAAATATTGTAAATTTACATATGTGTCTTGCGTAGAATTGTTTTGACATCAAACTTATTTTTTTTAAATGGTAATTGCACCTTCTGTTTTGGTCCCCTTTCATTTTAATCTTTGAAATTTATAACCAAAACCATAAACATATACATGTAAATTCTAAATTTATAACAAAGCAAAAACCTAAATACAATACACAAATTTTGACATCAAATGAAATACAATTAAATTACATTATAGATGTGCAAGAAATTAAAAAACATGTGTGCACGCTTCAAGAACATATATGCACGTCTTACAACATATATGCACGTCTTCTAAAACATATACGCACGCATTTCAAGAACACATGTGTACGCCTTCTAAAAACAAATGCTTCGTAGATCATCTTCATCACACACCGTCTTTTCTATCTTTGAGTCATCCCGACTAAAACAAAATATATATATAAAAAAAAACTAGTTAATCTTTAACAACCAATACTAAAATCAAGTAAACAAACATAAATTAGTAAACAAATACGGTGAACATTTAAGTAGCATCTCACTAGTTAATGACCATAATATAATTTTGGTTAAATTTGTTAGAGAAGAGATTGCAGTGATGCAAAAACATCTCGTTTGATACATAACGAGAATTTTCACCCAAATATTATATCAATTAAAAAAATTAACTACACAATCACTTGACTAAATACATAGCCAAGGACAGTCATAC
Organism: Tanacetum coccineum; assembly: GCA_026074375.1. NCBI lineage: Eukaryota > Viridiplantae > Streptophyta > Magnoliopsida > Asterales > Asteraceae > Tanacetum > Tanacetum coccineum. The sequence continues at coordinate 35,998 of BQNB010032528.1, read as the reverse complement.
ATACTTGTTTAATATACAAGATACCAATATCTCATGGAAGCACCACCATATCCAAATATGGCCATACCATCAAAACTTTACACTATCAATAAAATTATCCTAAGCGATAATTTGTCAAACAATCCAAAAACCAAGATAAGCAAAATACCACTGAATCAACTCTGTCGACTTAAGGCAGCCCACGCTAAACACACTTGAAAACTACAACAGGTGAGGCCAAAAAAAAACCAAACATCAGAACCCGTAAATCGAACATTAACAAAGCAGACAAACAGCAGCATACATTAAAAATGAGCCACCGAAGCACAAAAAAAGTTTGTAAAATAAAATTGGGGAGTGAAACAACGAAATCATATCAGAAGAAAGATTATATATTAAATAAAAAAGTCAAACCTTAAATCTGCCTAAATTGTATCAATAGCAATCCCACGCATACATCAAACAATGCGTCGCCTCTCTTCCTGCTTTAGCATTAACCCCACATCGTTACCAAATCTGAATCGAACATTAAATTCCTTCACTTTCAAAACAACAAAAACTTTTAGTCAAACATAACACTACATATATACTCAACTACCTGGTCACCAATGGAATACTAACGAAGATAATCATACCGTCAATGTTTGGTGCAAGTCTGTTGTAGTTCATTGGCAGAATTCCTAAGGTCTCTGTCAGTGGCTTAGATTCTCAATGTGTCTATACTCCCCGCTAGATTGATAGATGTTACTAAGAGTCACTCATCTTGACAGTAGTGCGTCATGTCGCTGCCAACACCTCGAACATCATTATCAAGCAACAAATCAGAAGATTAAAACTCTAATGTAAAAGAAAAAAAACCTTTAACCATAGATACATAGGGTGGAAATCAATTTACGGAAGCATCAGGTGATTTATGTTTTTATTTCTTGGTATTTCGCACGCAGATATGTTGTTAGGTCAGGTCGACTGGGTGGGTAGGGACGGAAGGGTAGGGTTTAGTGGTGGGCGCATATGAGAAATATAATGATTATTAGAAAATGAAAGAAGCTTTATCGCGCTCACTCATTGTGAGAAGTGGGACGCGTTTGGTGGTAGAGATTGAATATACAATACTGTAGTATCTAAATTGCTCCCACTTCTCAGCTCCTCGTATTAAAATTAGAATTTTATATCATTGGAATGCAGCCTTTTGTAATTAATGACAATAGTTGTACATAATAAATGGCACAATGTACATGTCTTCACTATTGACTTTAAAAGATTCTGAATGAGTCAATAGTCTTTTGTTCCTCTGTATGTTTCTGTACAGAAATAAGTGTGTGTAATTCTGACTCTCTCTCAATAGGAAGATCAGAATGACGCGTAACTTATAAATATAATGATGTATCTATACATATATTATACGTATTCATATATACTAAGTATAGTATATACATTATTATAATTAATGATATATTATAATGATCATATTGTATATAATCACTTTATCAATTGACAGTATTTTATATACAGTAGGGCGAATCGGTTAATTTTCTAACTCATACTTAAATATAGATATATTAGAATAATAGACCAATATATTGCTAGACTATATTGTTATTATAGATTAATAATTTTTCTAATTATTTATTATAGTGGAGTAATTCACTCTCAAGGTTTAACAATTAGAAAAGAGATCGAGATCTATCTCTAGTTTGGTAAAACAGTGATAAGAAAGATATACTTTTTTTTGTATAAGATAGAGTTATAAGAAGTTATAACGAGAAAGCTACTTGCTCAAATATTATTTAATGACGCACCAATCTTAGTATCATCAGGATAATAGTCTGTTAGAGGACAGAAAGAAAAATCTTTTGATATAAGAAAGGATGTTTTTCTATATCTTTGAGTTTATTTAAATATGTTGTTTTTCAATTAGAGGCTTCTAATAATATATATAAATAAATATATTTTTGATGCACATTAGTAAGAAACTTTATTTAAGTGAGATTGCATAAAGATATATTGTTTTATCACTGTTATCATTGTGTGTTTAGTTTGTTATGCGACAGATAAATATCTGTTTTGATGCACAATATATAAATGTTCAAAGAGAGACGTATAGTTGTCGGTATATCTCAATAAAATCGTAATTTGTTGCATTGCACATACATCATATATATAATTATAAGTAAGATAACCACCGATTATATAATATGAGCACTGATAACTCACAAACACGTTTGTTTTATTGTTTTCATGTAAATTTTTCTGTCGCGGACTCATAAATATACACTTTTGAGTACAATCACTTGTTTCTCATGTTGTTTTGATCTCTTTTTGAAATGCACTAATCTCTCAAATTACATAACTTACTGAATCATATGTAGGCTTTGTTGTCATCTAAAATTTTTCTTGAGAACAGTTTTGTTGTAAAAAACCAAAATCCACCTTTTCTTCTTCTAACCTTCTCTACGAACTTATTTGTCTTTTATTGATTTCAGACTCTCCTTATACTTACTACTCATATATATATATTTAGTGAAGAGATTAATATAAATATAAAAAGAACACAACAAATTATTCCGTGATGAATGATAAGAATAAGAAAGAACGTTTTTTTATATAAAAATAAAGTTTCCGAAAGAATGATTCTATAAATTTCACTATAAAGTTTAAATTCAGGTTTAATGGGTGGGTATATTAAAGAACTTTCGTCATATTAAAGAAGATTTTCTAAAGTTTTGAGTTTGTTTTGTATACGTTTCATCTTTTAATGGACCGCAAAATATCAAAAATTGAGGACTAAAAACTAAAAAATTTGTAATATTAAAACATTTACGATTGTTTTAGTTTAGATAGATGCGACAATGTAAATTGTTGATGCATAAAAGTCAAAAGAAGTTGGGTACAATATAAGCGAAATTTATTGGATGCAAAAGTAAAAATCGTTTTTTAATGCTATACTAATAGTTTTTCATTTTTATATAAAAAAAAATTTTCAGGGCAAAGAACTAAATATTTTACAATTTTATGATACAGAACTTTAACGTCGTTTTCCAAGACTTTATTACATTTTGATTCATCGCAACCAAAAATACTACGGGATTCATATAGTGGATCATATTGTTTCAGAAGCTTATTTTTTCCAAAGATTCATTTTTGTCAAATATAAAAAATAAAATCCTTTTTATTATTGCATCACGACATATTTGTCTTTTTCTGCAGTTCCGTGCAAAGTGATTGTATCTGTTCCTCCCCAGAGTCCTAGAATCTCACCTGTATCTATCTCCACGCTCTAGTCACCCTACTCATCCTAGAAGTTCACTTCAGTACTCGGATACCTGTAAGTGCCTATCTCTCTCCCCCCTTCCGTCTCGCACGTCCGACCTCCTCATAATCCTCTTGAATACGTGCTCTCTATCAAAACACTCCGGTGCAACAGCGCTACTCCATAACCCCCCACAACGCAATCGTCACAGACCTATTGCTTAACAAATGATAAACATGTTCATGCCAGCGTCTCCTTGTCATTCTATATGCCGGTTGTGATTATCATGCAAGTACAAAACCAAAAGTTTTTCGGATACCCAATAATAAACCATTTGCTAACCAAAATAATTTGTAGTAATTGTTATATTAGAAGATTTCATAGGCATTAAGGATTTGAGGGGCCAAGGTGAAAGGTCATAAAACAAAAATATGCAAAATCTCTTCTTTACTGGTAGGCAAGGAATTGACGTTTTCAGCTTCCATGACAAAGTTACCATTTATCATTATTTGAAATCTTTTATGGATATATTGATGAATGATTTCGGCGCTAAACACATTTTATAATATGGCTCGAGATTACCTCCAAAGGAACAGCTTCGAACTGAAATATGACACGAGCATGATTACGAATACGATCGCGATCACGAACACTAACTCGAACCACTAGCAACTCTCGTCGTGAAGCCATAACCGTGATGTGAACCCGGACTCGAAGTGATCGTATTCGACCACAATGATCGTTCATCGCTACTAGATAACGCATTGAAACCACAAGAGGATGAACACCGAGCCGAACACCAACACTATATTTAACGTAAATATAGTTGAAATTCAAACCCTAACCCTGACTCGAACCTTAAACGAATGAAACCGAACCTTTCACCTTAGCGTGGACCGATCATATTCAACCGAATAGGTACTCCAAATACGAACACGCGACACTGAGTCGCTTGATCATGCACCGATCTTTAACCCAAGTGGTCTCCAATCTCGAACAAATGGATCCCTCCTCCAATCGTGAACAATAACCAAAAACTTGAACAACTCGAAAACTGCTTCTCCACATGACTTTCGTATGTCCAAAAGCAGCACAAGGAAGCTTGTTGTATGAACGTGAGTAATGCATGTGGTGACTTTTGAATAATGTATTGAAAATGATAACATGATAGATAAAGAAGATAAAGCCCAAGACGGAGACGTGTCACTTATGTTGCCATGCGTGTAGTTACGTGTAGAGCAATAGGGAACAATATTATGTTTACTAAATGGGACACGTTATCATGTAAAGTAGAAGTTTATTTGAAATATTTTAACCTTTGTCAATATATTTTATTTATATAAATGAGTGGCTTATGATTTTATTTTGTTAAAATTTTGATTAAGAGGGTATTGTTTAGGCTAATGGGTAACAACGTAAAATATAACAAGAGTTAAGTCGGAACCACGAAAAATAAACGTATATTATAAAAATAAGAGAGAAGTGCAAAAATTATCTCTATGGTTTGTCAAAAAACCGTCTCACGTCCCTCGTTAAATAATTGTCCAAAACACATCCCTCCGTCAATGTTTTGGGACACGATACATCCCTTGGACTAACGGTGCAAATTTTTTTCTCGTTAACTATTTACGAGGGTCTAATTTTTAACGGTGCAACTATATAGGAGGGTATTGTTGTCTTCTTTTTTCCAGCCACATGGATGTTTCTGCCACTTCTTCTTAAAAAAAGTTTTTTTTCTTTTTTGTCTTTTTTATTATATTTTTTTTTTCTTTTTTACCAAAATAACCATTATACAAAAAATTCGCACTTTACAAAAATCTTATTTGTTTTAAAAAAAAAAGTTAGTTCTGTTTGTTTTTTAGAAAATTTACAAAACTTTAAAAAAAGTTCGTACTTTTACAATCTTAGTTTTGAAAAAAAAAATGTAAAAATTTTGTATTTTTTAAAATCTTGGTATTTAAAAAGTACAAAAAAATTTTAAAAAGTTTTGTTAAAAAAGTTCGAAATTTAAAAAAAAAAGTACGAAGTTTTTTAAAAAAATTTAAAAAGTTTTGTAAAAAAAATTTTAAAAATATGATTTTGGTTCGATTATTTTAAAAAAAATTTAAAAATTTCGAACTTTTTTTACAGAACTTTTTAAATTTTTTTTGAACATTTTAAAAAATACGAAAAATATTTAAATCTTTTTCAAAAAATTTAGATTTTTAAAAGTGCGAATTTTTTTAAAAAAGTTTTCTAAAAAAAGTACGAAATTTAAAAAAAAATTAAAAAGAATCGAACCGAAATCGTACTTTTAAAAAAAAAAATTACAAAACTTTTTAAAAAATTTTAAAAAACTTCGCACTTTTTTTTAAGATTTTGTAAAAAAAAATAATTTTTTTTACGAATAATAATGTAAAAAAGTTTTTTTTTAATTAAAAAACATACAAAAACATTTTTTTAAGAGAGAAGTGCAAAAATCATCCATGTGGCAACAAAAATACAACAATACCCTCTTATATAGTTGCGCCGTTAAAAATTAGACGCTCGTTAATACTTAACGGAAATTTTTTTTGCACCGTTAGTCCAAGGGATGTATCGTGACCCAAAACATTGACGGATAGATGTGTTTTGGACAATTATTTAACGAGGGACGTGAGACAGTTTTTTGACAAACCACAGGGATGATTTTTGCACTTCTCTCTAAAAATAAAATTATAACATGTGGGATACTTTTCTAAAATAATACAAATATGTAGAGCACGTAGACTAATATTTAGTCTAAAATCGGATTTACGTTTAATAAACGTTTTATTATGAACACGAGACAACCTATTCGGTTAACCGTAAAAATAAATTTTACTCAAAAGTAAAATAAATAATAAAATATGGATTAAAAATATTGACCTGAATTTATGAGATATTACAGTCAATCCCCCTAAAGAGAGTTTTGTACCGAAACTCTATTGGTGGTATCCTGTGATAAGGTGTCGAGAAAAGGTAAAAGTACTTGCAATAATTATGTATACGCACACAAAGATAATTTTTTTTCATTTGGAAATCAAAGTAGAAAATTGATTTCGATAAAATTTTAAGATGACTACTCTCAGCATAGGTGATCAGGCTATGTATAATTAAGGACTAACAATACGATGCTCATTTTCGTCAAGCAAATTGAGTAAATAATAGTTAATAAATAAAATATATAAAATGTCTGCGATGTATATGTAGGTACGGATCAGTTGTTATGAAATTCCTTAATGAAAGGATTGAGTATTTGTACTGATGAGAAAGAAAACGAAAACGAAGAATTAATAAGTCATACCGATGATCAAAGAAATTACTAATCTTTAAAGGAAGTGAATGGAAATACAAAGATGTTATAATATGTTTGATATTTTAGGATTAGATGATCCTAAAAAAGAGATTAAATATTCTCATAAACAAAGAAGCAGATGACCAACAATCAATGCAACAAAAGAATGGATAGATCATAAAAAATGATAGTAGCACCGCGAGAGGAATAAATGAGAGTATATGATTAAACAATATAAGATGTCGCGAGCATGTGGAAGACGAACGCTTCAACGACTTAAGAGAGTATGTAAAAAGAACATATACAGATGTTATGAAGATCAAAAGAATAAATATAAAGAATGATTCGTATGAACAAATTACGAATCAAAGAAGTATATAGAATCTATGTACAAATAATTGAGCAAACGAAATAATCAACTGACATAATAGTAGAGAGAAATAAGTATCAAAGATATCAAAATATAGTGATGATAAAAAAGGAAATGAACGTAAAGAATTATTCGATCAACAAAAATGAACGTAAAGAGTCGTTTGTTTTAACAAATTATGAACCAGAAGACTATAGAGAGTCATCCTTAAAATTGATTGATGCAGACAAAGGAGTATTAATACCGATATCTAAAAGACACATATTTCAAAGAAATAGTATGTCAATGATGTTAAACAAGATAGGTGAATTAATTATACAAACAATTAATTATTATACAAACAGACACATATTAAGGAAACGGTATATCAAGGATGTTCAATTGGGATATGTGAAGTTAATTGTACAAACAATTATTTATTAAAGAAAGTAAATATATCTGTACCACACAGCTAAGTCTATAGAGTCCAATTTGTTACATTGGGCCTAGTGGCCCAATAAGGCCTTATGGCTCATTTAAGCTTATATATGACTCTTGTTATAATTTTTGGGTTCTCGAGGTCGGGATACTTTTATTATCAGTATGTTAGCATTTTAAAACTCCCAAAAAGTGAGTCCTACCACCTCGGGTTTTAGTTACAAAAATCGCTTTACATAGGTAGTTGCTTCGGGTCAGTAGTAAACTTTTGTTTCTTTTATGTTTTACAAAAATAGTCATTAATTTATCACCGTTATATGAATATGATTTGATATTTTATATCCTTTTGTTTCATTTTTTTTTTATTTGTATTTATAAGTGTACTTTAAGATCCAAAGCATTTTTGTTTACTTAGTTTAAGTATTTACTCATAGATATGAAATTTACTACATAAAGGTCAGTGGTACAAACTTCGGACGCGGAAAGCTCACTTTTACTGTTTTTGACGCCCAATTGTGCCATTTACAAACCATAAAGAGTTGGTTGACTATCCAATTGATTCAGAATCTACATGACTTTAGCTACAACCCATAGTTTTCACTTTTTAATTGGTTCAGTCCAAAAATATGACTTTTTACCCAATCTGTACAGCAAGGTCCAGATTTGACTAGTTTTAGTGTTTTGACTATATCTCACTCATTATTTACTTTCTTGGAATCATCAAATTTGCCCAATGTACATAAGAGATTTATCTATGACCTCATGTCATCAAAACAATCCTCAAACCTACTGAGTTTTATCGAATCTACTGTTCATTACAGCTCATAATTTTGATGATCTTTTCACTTGTTTTAGATGACTATTTTAGCTATAATTAACCTAGATTTATACATGCATAGCCACTTTTATTACTTGATCATCAAATATTATACATGTACATATACATTTGAAAATCAAAAGAAAACATAAATAAGACTCATGAAATTTTTACCACAATAAAATGAAGATGATGATCTAATGATCAAAAAAATATACAAGACTTCAATTTTCAAACTTGATCTTCACCCAAAATAATTTTTGACCATCATTTTCTTTACCCAATAGACTTTATAATAACCCTTATAATCTCAGCCCCAACTTGTGTATAACCTTCTTGAAAACCCTTTTTAATCACCTCCAAAATTACAAGGAATATACTAGGTTGTCACTTAGACTAGTGTTCTTCTTGTTTGATCCTTAAAAATTTATGGAATGGGTGTTTGTGTGAGATGAGTGGCGTCTAAGGGTGATAGAGAGGGAGCTGGATCTGATTTTGAGTTGAAATATGAGTTGAGTGTGTGTTTGATGGTAAAATTCTGGTTTATATATGCATGGAAATGGAGTGCCAAGTGTTGAACATGCATGAAACAAGGGGGCACTTGTCCCTTTGATTTTTGCCGCCCTTATGGGTGTGATATTAGTGGGATAGGTTTAAAAACTTGTCCCACATTTTGTAAATACGGGTATTATCAAAGTCCGATATTTAAAAAGGTACGATTTGTAGTCGTTTTTCGTAAAACGTAAAAATAGTACGAGACACGAAAAATAAAAACGAATGCAACAAAATTATATCTATGGCATTTTGAAAATATAAACGTCGATGCTTAACGTAGGATTCGTCGGTTCTTTGTAAACGTCGCGTAAATTACAAATGTAAGCCCTAATTCTCCCGGTTAGTCGTGAGTTCATACCTCATCATAAAATTGAAAAATATATTTAATACTCGAGAATAATATAACGACCTGAAATTAACGGTTTGTCACAGTAGTTGAAGAGTCAGAGAAGGAGCTCGACTCAAATCTCCTGTCGGATGCTCGTAGTAGGCATGGACCCGCGGAGTTGGGTGACTCTTGCGAAGGCAAAGTCAAACCCAAGCGAGGCCCAACTTAAGTTTATTCCGTATTTTACCTCGTCATGATGCTATTGAATATTTCTTTTGGATATTTCGTGTTTTGGAGGCGCTGTAAGACTTTCGTTCCTTTATGTCGTTTTGATTTTATCTTTATATAAGTAAGTATTTCTTTGATGGAGCATCCTTTCTGTGTTATATTGGAGTGGTTTAAGATGTGCAATGTGGTATATGTGCTTATATGTGCGTTATTGTTAAGATGTGTAGTCTTAGTAGTAAGTATACATGTGAAAGGATGCAATTATAATTATGGTGGCCAACATAATTATAAAGGCATCACACACATGAACTTGTGACCATGAAGGCATTGATCGATGTTTGTTTATTATGTGATAGTGTAAAATGTTGTTATATGTGTGTTAATGAAAAGCATAGTATATAGTTAGAGAATTCTTCTCTTAACTAATGAGCGATTTTGTTAGGCTTAGTTGCGTAGTCAACAAGTTTCTTTTCTACCTAACGGTTATGAATATCTTGGATACCTTTTTATTACTATTATGACTATTGAGGTTGCTTGTTTGCTTGATTATTCGTTCGGATACCTAACTCTTATTGTAGCATTCTTTGTTCGTATCATGTTTGTATGGATGTTCTATCTTTCCCATTTTGTGACTTGATATGTATTGGCTGATCCGGTCTGCTACTTTTAGCAATTGGTACGTTTCATTGGCTCTTCCTTTCATTGATTTCTCGTATGAATATCAGATTTTTCCTTTTAAACACTATTTGTTCGTGACAAGTTAGTACAGATATTTACCCCCTTCTTTATATATCCTTTGGTTTTCGTAACACGTTTGCGACGTGTTAGTATCAATGTTTTTTGTCTATGTTTGCTCTTTTGATCATTAGTACGGATGATTCGTACGTTCTTCTTTTGGTTCATAGTGTCTTTGCATGAATTTTACTTGTACGTGTTCGTTTTACTTTTATTCTTACTATGTGATTCCTTGTACCCTTTTGCCTTTAAATCATAGATTTGTGTCAGAGTCCTTATGGTATTTTGCAATCTCTTTTGGTACTACGATGTTCTTTGTTTGAGTTACATATTTTATATTGATGTCCAACTGTGAAAAAAAATCTTTTTGAATTATATCTTGCAAAGAAAATTGTTTCGAAATGATTTTATGAATACCATGTGATAAGTGCTTTTATATGACTATCTCTTTATTCTTATTGAAACTACACCTACAATGATTTTTTTTATGAATTCGATGTGATATCGATTACTAGTCAAAACTATGTGTAATATGATCTTTACAAATAAAATGATACAAATTTTATATGATTATCTCTTTGTTTTTAATTACTTTGATAAGTATGTTTTAAATGATTTATATGAGTAAGACGCGATACCGCATTTATATAACTTTCTCTTGGTTTTATGAAAACTAGGTTTAAAATGAATTTTAAGAGAATTATATTAAAGTGTATTTAAAATATCTAAGATGATTTTTTTATATAAAAATGACTTGTATATTTAAAATAATTTGTGTGTTTAAAGTGATTTTTATAAAAACAATGTTTAGTTGGTTCTCTCATCTAAAATCGATTATTGGAATACGAATTTTACTTTTCTTATTTATCGATCTTGATACCTATCGTTAATTCGATGCGTGATTCTTTTGTCATTGTTTTTTGTTGATTCTTTCGTTTGCATTCCCTATTAGTAAAGATATTCTACCTTTTCTTTTAAGGATTCTTATGACACTTGATCCGTATCTATATGCATCTATGAAACCCCTTATATGCTTTCTAGCCTTTGATTCGATATTCGTTTTCTACCTTATTCGATGGTTCGTAACCCTTGGAATTCGTTTGATATATGTTTTATTCGGCCAAGTCAATCTCTGTGGGGAGCAACCGTGTTGTTCGTTAAGAAGGACAATTCATTTCCTATGTGTATAGATTACCAAGAGTTGAACAAGCTAACCGTCAAGAACCGATATCCTCTTCCAAGGATCTACGACTTGTTCGATCGATTGTGAGGTTCGCGTTACTTTTCTAATATAGGTATTCGTTCTGGTTATCATCGGTTGAGAGCGCAAGAAGCAGATATTCCAAAGACTGTATTTAGGATACGGCATGAATACTTTGAGTTTACGGTTATACCTTTTAGGTTAACCAACACACCAACGGTTTTCATAGACTTAATGAATCGGGTGTGCAAGTCGTATCTAGATAAGTTGTCATTGTGTTCATTGATGACATTATGATCTACTCGAAGTCTAAGGAGGGTCACGAAGTTTATTTAAAGTTAGATTTAGGTTGTTGCAGAAGGAATGAGGAAGTTGTTGTCAAGTTTTTAAGTGTGAATTTTTGTACAAGGATTCTTTTCCTAGCTCATGTTGTTAATAGCATTGATTTATTCATGTCGAGCCATGCAAGATTGAGCAAACGAAGAATTATAAATGATCCTAAGACACCGTCAGCAGTTAGAGATTCGGTCATTATGTGATTGGCAGGTTACAATCGTTGTTTGCTTTCGCGAATTTTCTCCAAGATTACTAATCCCTTTACTTCTTGAGGCTGATAGAATTAAAAGTACTTGTGGGCGTGGACACCAGAGGAAGCTTTTTAGACTTTGAAGACAATTTTGTTGTAACGCACCAAAATTGGGCATTTCTAATGTGAACCAGAGGATGTGTAATTGCTGTGATTTATGGTGTTTAATTGAGTGTGGACATGTCGCTATGACTATTAAATGACTTTGTGATACATGTTGGTTGTGAATTACTTGCATGTACTGTGTTTGGCATGTCAAGGGTTGTGAATTACTTACATGTACTTATTTGGCATGTCAAGGGTTGTGATTTACTTGCATGTACTGTGTTTGGCATGTCAAGTGTTGTTGATTGGGATCGGATGAGTACGCATACTCAGTGATGGATTGGATCGGAGGGGTAGGTTTTTATTTTTTGACGCCCAGTCCCCAGTATTTGTATTTTGTTGATTTGGTATGAAGATGCCAATATGCATGTTTAACATAAGTTCATGATAGTTCATATTTGTCCTACCTTGCTTTTATTAATCATAGTAATTGATTAAAAGTTTGAATTGTGTGTCATAAACCTATGACTACTCTACCAACGTTATGTATCGTTGTTAAGCGATCATTTTTAGCGTGAGCATCATGAGGATCTTAAGAATATGAGAAGTGCGACTAGATAAGAGACCATAGGTGCTTGCGGAGTTTTATATCTTAGTTTAATCTCTAGCATGATTGCAATATTAAATGTTGTTTGATTTGATTTGTTAGGTTTTTTTGGTTGTTTTGTATGTATGTGGTATTGACATGAACCCCTCTTTGCTTCCATTACAAGTACGCATGTTATCTTTTATGTTTGTTTTAGTATTTTTTCATGGACATCTTGTTATCTATATATCCTTGGTTTTTTTATGCATGTAGTTTCTATATTAGACAATCATTGTGTCTGTGATGATATCCATTCTCGTTACGCCTAGTGGTTCTCCGCCTTGGCGGTGTGGTTTGTGACAGTTTAACAAGTTCCACCATTGCTTTAATCCCTAGATAGAATCTTAATTAAACTAAAAGGATGCTTTGTGCGGATACGTTAATCATGACAGGATTTATCGTATCTATGTCTTAGGATGATGTCTCGCCTAAGTCTTAAGAATGATATGCCGCTTCGAGATAAGTAATCATTGCACTAAACAAACAAACTAGCATTTAATCGGATTTAATATGGCTAATACAGTTTTCTATCATTTGGCTTGTACCGCTCTTTTATCTTCTAATTGTCTTCTTGCATGTTTATTGTCTATTGAATTTATTTTTGTCACCACTAAACCTGTGCCGAGTCTCTCCGGCTGAAAAAAACTCCTTTATATTGGAAAAATCTATAGCATAGGTTTAACAAGTAATAAGAATTAATATTGACTATTAGATTTAACTAAAATACTGAGAATATAAGGTTAACAATTCGCTCTTAGTGTTCGACACCCTAGTTAACTCGAACTCCACCCGATCGGTACATTGCAGTTAAAGTAGTTCGTTTAGGTATAGTCGGCTAAAAAAAAAAAAAATAAATAAATTTTAATATCTGGTAATCAATATAAATGGACCCTACACGATAGCACATCCCATTCATCCAATATGATGTCCTTTGTTTTATTTATTGTTTGCATTATCAATTCAACATACGATTGTTACATTAATTTTGCCAAAAATATTTTATAATTTCCCTATTATATTATATATTTAATTGTATAATATAAGTAATTAACTTATAATAATTTTCAGCAAAATGCATAATATAAGAAATAATTATTTTTCTTGCATAATATAAGATATTTTAATCTTATATAAATTTCATACTTGTTACATGATGTACTTTATAATTTATAACACTTGATTGAATTTTATTCATGCTTTTATTAAATTTTCTGACATTAGGGGCATTTTGGTAATTTTGCACTTGTTCTGATTTTAGGGTTTTACAGGTTCAGTAACGAAGCACCTCTTCACCCTACTCCACTCCCCGAGCACCAAACTCAAGACTTTTCTACACTATGTCAACAAGCTCCTTTTTTGCGGAGAAAACCGTACACAACTTAGCTTACACCAATTTCTGACACTAAGCAAAATGTTGAGTTCAAATCCTAGCTAGAACCAATCTCTCACAACTAATCACACTACTTCATGACAATTCACTACTTCGCTTCACCACATTACTTTTTCTTCACTTCACAACTTTTCTACCCTTCACAACTTTTCTATACTTCTCTTCATAACTTCACTTCAACTAGACACTACCTTGATCACCCCAATCTAACACTACTTACTAAGATCACTCCGATCTAACTATACTTACAATGATCACCACAATCTACTAAATATACACATCTACGATACACACCTTCATAATATACACGTATGATTTACAAGACATGATACAATTGCAACAAGGTTGCAAGGACACACACTAAGCTATAATACTTCTTCACTTGATGGTAGGAAGTATTCTTCTCTTGCACTTGAGGATCAAAGCTTGGATCACTTGGAAACAAAGCTTTATGATTAAATGATCAAAGGATTGAAAGGAGAGTATAAACTAATTTAGAACAGAAAGAAAGTGTGTGCAAAAGGTAAGAAAATCAGTGGGGAATAGTCTAGTATTTATAGGCAATCTGGGGGGGAATCTTTGACTGGCTGGTCCCCTTAATTAGGGTGCTGCTCCCCTTAATAATTAAGGGAACCGCCTTTATATTTAAGGGGGCCGCCCAGCCTAGGACGCTCCCTTTTTTGTCTTTTTCAAGGGAGGTGTTTTCTAGAACATTTCTAGCCGTTTTTAGGTAGAAAATTTGAATTCAAAATATTTATTTGAATAAAACATTTCTTTTAAATCTAAATTTTTTTTGTAAAAGATATAAAAATGTTTGTGACATTTTTATAAAATATGTTGAGGTTAATATAAAATAGTTCTATGTTTGATCATGAAATGCATTAAGCATTTATTTATTCATACCTTTAAGTGATTAAATTTTCAAAATGAAAATTTACTACTAATTATTTGTTTACGAATAATTTTTCATTAATCGTTTTTACATTTTGTGATTATCAAAACGTAGAGAGGTAAAAAAATATTAATAACGTTTTTAGGCATTATTTCTATCAATAATCTCCCTCTTTTTAATGATTAGAAAATCTAAACTCATTAAATGTAAAATTATTTTTAAACAAGTATTTAATGAGTTTTATTTCCATTTCTCCCCTTTTTTGTAGAATCAAAAAGGCTTCGTCGATGAATGTAAGTAAAACCGACGGAATAAATGCTCCCCCTTGATGTGTACTCCCCTTCGTTCGAGGGCACCAAGGAATCGAGCTATGGTAACTTTGCTACAAAACAAGTTAGAGGAACAACACCGATGTTTCTAACATATAGCAAAGAAAGGAAAAATACAAGATATCAACCAAAAAAAATAATACACTATAAAGCATAATACCAAAGATCATTTATTAAACATAGAAATTGTGTATAAAACACAATCATGCATACATCAAATTTAAATAACATGCTTGAAGCATATTAAGACAACATACATAAAATTAAACTACAAAGGTCCTAATATTCCTAAATTGCCATAGGAAACCATTAGACTTGCTTGCAAAAGGAGAGGATTGGTCATTTATTTGAAAGCGAGAAAAAGTCAGCATGTATCATGCTTAGTTGGTTGTTGGCGGAGAGTTTGGAGTGGAGGTGGTTGTTGGAGGATAGTCACGTTGGATTTGAGGTGGTGGTTGTGGTCAATTAAGAAGAAATTCAATCTAATTGATATCTTCACTTAAGGTTAGGAATTGTTTTTGGGTAAACATGTAACAAGGACAATAACCAACATGTTGTTCAACTTGATCCAAGTTGAGGGTTTTGTGAGATGGTAGTTTGGAGAATATAAGGTGATGAGGGAGTGAGTGTATTGTTGTGTTGGGTGCAATGGCTGGGGTTTGATAAATCTTGAAGTTGATTAATGTCATTAATGAGCATTTCTCTACTTGGAGATGGAGGAGGTGGAGGTTGAGCTTGGTTGTCACTTTAAGGTGAGAGATGAGCTTGAGTATGAATCATGCTAGCAACATGTGAATTGATAAGTGAATGAGGAAATAGAGGTTGTGTGAGTTGAGTTTGATTGAAGTTTTGTGGTGAAATGGGAATATGTCCAACATTAGTGTCACAAGAAACACCAAGTGGAAGTGAGTGAGATTGTAGAGAATCATGGTTTGTTTAAGTGGTAGGAGGGTTTTCTTGTGATGGTTCATTGATAGGAGATTGAGGTTTAGATATTAGTGTTAGTAAGTTAACATCAACTTTATTGGAAGAGTTACAATGGTTCAACTTCTTTCTCCATATGGGTCTTACAGACATTTTGGCAACTCTTGAAGGTTTGGGTGAAGGTTTGTGAGGGGAAGACATTTGAGAAGACAAGATGAGTGTGGTGATTATGTTGAGGATGAGGGTTGATTTATACTAGGGAAATGGTGTAATTAAGGAAGGATAGACATTGTTAGAAACCCAATCCAAGGAATGTTGGTGAGTTCAGGGAAATTTTAGCTAGGTCTAGGTGAAAGAGGGTCAAAAAGCAAAAAGAAACAGTAAAAATCGTGCTTCAGGTAGCCAGTCCCCTTAAATATATGGCTGACCCCTTTAATTTTAAGGGGGCCGCCCCTTTGAATTAAAGGGGCCGCCACCTGGAAGTGTCCAGAAAGTCTAGGTTTTTGTTTTCTTTCAGGAAATGGTAAAAATATGGATTGTTTTGTGGCAATTTTGCAAAAAGTCCTAATTTTTATGGCAACCAAGACTGTAACATTTAGCAAGAAAGTAAGCATATAAAGTCCCAGTAATAATCAAGATTAATAACACTTATTGATCAAGAATAAGTGAACAAGCATTCAAGAAGGCAAGAAAAACATTTGTAATGAAAAGCATATTAAGTAAATAGTTTTAATGCCCCTAATAGTTATAATGCTCCTAAGATTTCTTAAACAAGATAAGTATATTATAAACACATTTAAATGATACTTGTGTTTGTATTTATAACCCTAGTGTGTGCCTATATGCGACAAATGTAGAGTGATGACTATTTTGACTCTAAGAAAAGAAAACCTAAGAAATAATCTAAGTACTCCTTGATTTAATGTTGCTCAATCAAGATTGTCGAAAAATATATATTAGATTATATATTTTGACAACAAGTGCGAGATCATTATGCATGATTTGAAAAATATTTTTAGCATATATCAACAATGTATGAAAATAGATTTTTCATGTACTCCTAGTCGTGAGAAGGATTTTGATAAAATGTATTGGGACTTACATATACATATATTAAGTAGAAAATCTTAATCCTTGGCAAAACCGAGGTTACGTAATCTTGTATATAGATTATTCTTTTGAAAAGTTCATATATTTTTCCTTTGGTTTTGCACTCTTCATTGCAGCAAGTTCTTGAGCTAGTGTAATTTCTTGAGCTAAATCAATTTCATCAGTACTAACTGGAATTGACTTTGTAGTTGTAGCAGCATTAATCACAGGCTCTTCACTCTCTACAACTATCTCATCACCATCAAAAACACCAGTATCAAACATCAGATTATCATCATTCTCATCATTCCTCCTCTGAGTCTCAACTAGAGTAACTTCAGCATCTTTGTCAATAGCTTCAATTCTACTCCTCCCCTGTTTGGATGCATCCTCCTGAGCACCTAAACTTTCATCATCTGAGGATTCTACTCTTCTTGTGACACCAACCTTGTACAATCTCTTGAAGTTGTGAGTTCTGAACCCTGCTTTCTTCTCTAACTTTTTAACTCTCAGCTTCAAATTTGTGATCTCCTGAGCTTGAGCAGTCTTAGTATGTTCCAGGTCAAGGACTCTCTCAGACAATTTGGTACACATATCCATCAATTCAGTGAGTTTCATTCTATCCTCACCACTGAGCAGTGGATCATTGGAATGTGTAGGTACATGTTCCTCATTTGGTACATCAGCAGTAGAATCACTAGGGTGAGGAACTTCAGTATTCTTTTTCTGCTTCCTCCTAGACTGTTTCTTCTGGGGTTTAGATGTAGATGGTTGAGTAGTAATGGGTGTCTGTTGAGAATCAATAGGAATGTCTGTATCTTCACCCTCTTCTTGATTAGCTTGAACCATCATTGTTGCAAACAGGGGTGTTACTCTCCCAGAAAAATCTTTTCCTTCTCTCTTCATGTTGGCAAAGATTTTCTTTGTGTGTGAGGGGTTAACATACATCTTCTTGTGATGTGACATATCACCAAGCTGTTGATTAATAAACACTTGTACAAATCGTGGATACATCAAAAATTTAACCCCTCCCCCTAAGTGCTTTACTATAGCATCAAATTTATACTTGGACAGGTTAAATTTTTGGTTTGTGGCCAAGAATATGATTGTAGAGGCCATAGTGCTACTAAATTCGTTCCAGGAAGTTGACTTAGCACTAAGGCATTGCAATATGGTATGAATTAAAAACTTCCATTGTGGAGAAAAGAAAGCTTTATAAAATGTAAGCTTTTGAGAAGGTTTTTCATACCCTATTCTTGCCAGTTCTTCAAAAATTGTAGAAGTTGGCAAACAATCAGTACCATCTGCATCTTCTAAGTGAAGATCACTTCTAATACTTGTCTCTATAATAATCACTTTCTTCTTATCAACTAGGGCTTGTATCTGACGTTCTCCATTAACCGTCTTTACCATTGTTGTTGCCCAGAACTGTTCAATGCAAGATGTGTAGAGAGTAGGATTGACAGTTAAAGCATAATAAATTTGGTTAGCATTCAAAAAATCAATAATTTCATGAAACCCATCACTTTCAGCAGGTTTTTCCAAGAATGTGACCATGTTGTGAGTGTCAAGAAAAGTTAGGGTTGACATTGTTTTGTGTTTTGATGATTAAAGATAAAATTGAGTTAGGGTTTACGTTTAGAGAGCGTTTGAATGATTGAAATCGAATAAAGAATCGAATGAAACCCTGAATCGAAGTCTTTATAAAATCACCCTCAGCAGCATTAACTTGAACTGGCAGCACTATGTTATGCCTAACAGTAGTAAGTAACCCAGTAGCAGTAACTCAACAGCATCAACGTAAGCTTAGCAGCATTAATGTATACCAGCAGTAAAAACTTTATGCTTAGCAGCATTAAGTTATATTACCAGTATTAACCTAAGGCTAACAGCATTAAGTTTGAGTTACCAGCATTAACTTCAATTTCTTTCCAAAAAGGACTTCTATCATCAATTAGTTCTTCTCACAATCTCTCTTTCTATTTTTATGCTCACAATATCTCTCAATTCTTTTTGATGACAAAATCACTCTTTTTTTGTTTTTATTCACACGTCTCTCTTTCTGTTTTTCAACTCACAACATCTCTCTTTTCTTTTTGCTCACCAAATCTGACAATTTTGTACAAAGTTCCATCTATTCCAATAGTTTCATACTGTCCTCCCCACTTCCAAGTGTGTAACCTCTTGAGACGAGTTGATCATATAACATGATTTAGATACAAGCCTCATTCCTAGTTTGAGCATCTGCCATCCTCCCAATAGGTAACGTGGCACCTGGGACCACTAACTTGAATCCAATTTCTCTAAGGACTTAGCTCATTAAGTGTGACATGGATTGGGTTCCTATGATGTTACCAGTTTTTTTGACACTTATCCTGCTCTGCATATAAGCTAGAAGCAGTAGTGGCAGCCCTTTCCATTATGTCTTCCCACTCCTTATAAACAGTCTCATCTGCAACAAGGCAAAAGAGAACAAAATAGATCTCTTGCCTTGAAGGCCAAAAAGGAATCAAGTGATGAAGATAGTTTGACTTCCAAAAGTGAAGACGAAGAGTACGCCATGGATGTAAAAGAATTCATGAAATTCTTCAAAACACGAGGAAGATTTGCAAGACAACCACGAGATGAAAGAAAGTCATTTCAAAGAAGTAGAAATGACTAAAATGGTGTTGATCCCAATGAACAGATCTTAAACTCCTTAGCTTGATGTAAGGTTTAGTATCCTTAGATAAATCCAAAGGTACTAATATTGAAACTTTGAGAGTATGATATAAACTATGCGGAATCTAGTTTATACCACTAAGAAGAATAACAGTAATGAATGTTTAACACACAGAAATATAACCAAAACAATAAGCTCCAATATATTAATACGAACACTCTTTGAGACAGTGTTAGGGTTTACAACCTTGAAGCTATGATAATGACACGTTTTTACTTCATTGAATTCTATGCCCTATGACCTCCTTTTATAACACCAAGAGTCCTACAAGGCTTACAATACTTTCCTAAGATATCATGATCTTTTCTAAAAGCAACGTAATCTCTTAAACAAATACATTATACATATCTTCTTCACAAATAACTAATACTTATCTTCGTAAGTATTCTTGTTCTCCAAACAATCCTTATCTCTTTACTTGTCTTTATCCTTCTGACAGTAGTAACTCTTCTAGCAGTTGTAATCCAGCAGCATTAACTTTTGTACCAGCAGTACTAATAAACATAAGCAGTAGTAACTTTAGTACTAGCAGTACTAATATATACTAACAGTAGTAACTGTGTACTAGCAGTCTTAACTTTACTACTAGCAGCACTAACTACTTAGCATATATTTCAATAAGATCACTAACAGTACTAACATTGTACTGACAGTATTAACTTTCCACTAACAGTCTTAACTACTTAGAGTATTTGCTTAACAGCAGTAACATTCACCTGAGCAGTAGTAACTTCAAGAAGCCTTTTAATCCCAACAATCCTCCCCTAAACTTGATGTTCATCTTCTGAATCTTCAAGTTTCATTCAAAGTCTTTACCATCACCAGGAGGATGCTTCCAAACACTTCATTGACCATTTTGCTGCTTTACCATGAGCTTGAGTAGTTGATAAACCATCTCATTCCACTGATCTGCTTGAAGCTTCTTGTTCAGCATGTTTGTGATTGTTATTGGTGTAAGGGGATATCTCTTTTCAACCAACATAAAGACATGTAAATGTTTAAACCTTACAAAGTGCACTCCACAGGAATCATATAACTTCCAAACTGTCACCTTGTATCCTTGTAGAGATCTCCATACTTCACTTTCTACATCAGGTTCAAACATTACTCTCAAATCACCCCATAACACCCTTTCAAAATCTTCCTCTGGCCTGTTATCCCCATGCTTAGCTTTAACTAACTTCCACAAATTTACTAAGTCTTCTCTGTCAAATTCACTAAGCAGTTGGCTGAACACATGGTATAGCTTTGAACTTCCATCAGCTCTAAATATTTCATAATACCCTGGCTTACCTCTTGTGTGAATCTGAAAACCTACAACTGGTACTTTGGTAGCTAGAGGTATAGCATTGATTGCTATTTCTTCTTCTTTAGCAAGCTCAAAGCATTTCTTAAGCTCTTCTTCCTCTTTATCATCCTCCACTCTTTGCCTTTTGGAAGATTCTTGTTCTTGCTTATCCTTTGCTCTTTTCCTACCAATTGATTTCTTTCTGCTGTTGCCTTTAGCTTTCTTTTCACTACTTTCTTCCTTTTGTACCTTTTCTGAAGGAAGATCTTCTTCCATGGGAACAAAACTATTTATCCACTTCATATGCTTTTCAAAAAGCTTCTGAACTTCATCAAAGCTTTTATCCTTTAACTATGCATGTGAGTAGCCTGCCATGTTCTTCAGATACTGTATCATCTGATTTCTTCTTTGAGTTTTAGTGGGAGGTTTATTCCTTATAGCTTCTGCTCTTTGTGCTGCAAAGAACTTCTTTCTTTCTCTAATAAGTTCTGCCAGCCTTCTTGATTTTTCTTCAATGGACATGGCTTCTCTTTCATTTTCCTATAAATTTGCAGCTAACTCATAATCTGCCTTCATCATGGCTTGCTCATTGTCCCATTCTTCATAAATAGCCGCTCTACTAGCTTCTTCTTGTGCAATTCTCTCTTTTTGAATTCTTTCCAACTCTGCTTGCTCTTCAACTTCAATCTCTCTTGCAAGCTCTTCATCAAGTTCTATTTGATCTTTCTTTTTTAATGGCATTTCAGGTTCAATCATTATTGCCTTGACTTTGTCTTTAGACTTCTGAGAAGGAACTGTTGTTGTTACAGTGGATTCAACAGGTTCTCTGAAAGCAATTCCCTTAGCTCTTTGCTGTGGTGGTGTAGTTATTGCGGGTGTAGCAACAACTGTTATAGTAGCAGTACTAACCATTATAGTGGTAGTACTAACATTTTCACTTGATTCTTGAACCACATCTTTTTCTTTAGGTTTTGTACTCTTCATTGTAGCAAGTGCTTGAGCTAGTGTAATTTCTTGAGCTAAATCAATTTCATCAGTACTAACGGGAATTAACTTTGTAGTTATAGCAGCATTAATCACAGGCTCTTCAGTCTCTACAACTATCTTATCACCATCAAAAACACCAGTATCAAACATCAGATTATCATCATTCTCATCAGTCCTCCTCTGAGTCTCAACTAGAGTAACTTCAGTATCTCCATCAATAGCTTCAATTCTACTCCTCCCTTGTTTGGATGCATCCTCCTGAGCACCCAAACTTTCATCATATGAGGATTCTACTCTTCTTGTGACACTAAACTTTTACAATCTCTTGAAGTTGTGAGTTCTAAACCCTGCTTTCTTCTCTAACTTTTTAACTCTCAGCTTCAAATTTGTTATCTCCTGAGCTTGAGCAGTCTTAGTATGTTCCAGGTCAAGGACTCTCTCATACAATTTGGTACATATATCCATCAATTCAGTGAGTTTCATTCTATCCTCACCACTGAGCAGTGGATCATTGGAATGTGTAGGTACATGTTCCTTATTTGGTACATCAGCAGTAAAATCACTAGGGTGAGGAACTTTAGTATTCTTTTTCTCATTCCTCTTAGACTGTTTCTTCTAGGGTTTAGATTTAGATGGTTGAGCAGTAATAGGTGTCTGTTAAGAATCAATAGGAATGTTTGTATCTTCACCCTTTTCTTGATTAGCTTGAACCATCATTATTGCAAACAAGGGTGTTACTCTCCCAGAAAAGTTTTTTCCTTCTCTCTTCATGTTGGAAAAGATTTTCTTTGTGTGTGAGGGCTTAACATAAATCTTCTTATGATGTGACATATCACCAAGCTGTTGATTAATAAACACTTGTACAAATTGTGGATACATCATAAATTTAACCCCTCCCTCTAAGTGCTTTACCATAGCATCAAAAATATACTTGGACAGGTTAAATTTTTGGTTTGTGGCCAAGCATATGATTGCAGAGGCCATAGTGCTACTGAATTCGTTCCATGCAGTGGTCTTAGCACTAAGGCATTGCGTAATGGTATGAATTAAAAACTTCCATTGTGGAAAAAAGAAAGCTTTATAAAATGTAAGCTTTTGAGAAGGTTTTTCATACCCCATTCTTGCCAGTTCTTAAAAAATTGTAGCTGTTGGCAAACAATCAGTACCATCTGCATCTTCTAAGTGAAGATCACTTCTAATACTTGTCTCTATGATAATCACTTTCTTCTTATCAACTAGGGCTTGTATCTGACATTCTCCATTAACCGTCTTTACCTTTGCTGTTGCCCAGAACTGTTCAATGCAAGATGTGTAGATAGTAGGATTGACAGTTAAAGCATAATGAATTTGGTTAGCATTCAGAAAATCAATAATTTCATGAAACCCATCACTTTCAGTAGGTTTTTCCAAGAATGCGATCATGTTGTGAGTGTCAGGAAAAGTTAGGGTTGGCATTGTTTTGTGTTTTGATGATTAAAGATGAAATTGAGTTAGGGTTTACGTTTAGAGAGCGTTTGAATGATTGAAATCGAATAAAGAATCGAATGAAATCCTGAATCGAAGTATTTATAAAATCACCCTCAACAGCATTAACTTGAACTGGCAGCACCAAATTATGCATAGCAGCATTAACTTAAACTGACAACACTATGTTATGCCTAACAGTAGTAAGTAACCCGACAGCAGTAACCCAACATCATCAACGTAAGCTTAGCAGCATTAATGTATACCAGCAGTAGAAACTTTATGCTTAGCAGCATTATGTTATATTACCAATATTAACCTAAGGCTAACAACATTAAGTTTGAGTTACCAGCATTAACTTTAATTTCTTTCCAAAAAGGACTTCTATCATCAATTAGTTCTTCTCACAAGCTCTCTTTCTGTTTTTATGCTCACAATATCTCTCAATTATTTTTGCTCACAAAATCTCTCTTTTCTATTTTTATTCACACATCTCTCTTTCTGTTTTTTAACTCACAACATCTCTCTTTTCTTTTTGCTCACCAAATCTGAGAATTTTGTACAAAGTTCCATTAATTCCAATAGTTTCATACTGTCCTCCCCACTTCCAAGTGTGTTAACTCTTGAGAGAGGTAGATCATTTGACTGTTTAGATGTAGTCTCAAACCTAGTTTGAGCATCTACACCCCCTAATATGGTATCTTGGCACCTGGGACCACTACCTGAACCAATTCCCTAAGGACTTACCTCATTATGTGTTGCCATGGATTGGGTCCTATTGATGTTACCACTGTCCTGCTTTGCGTCTAAGCTAGAAGCAGTAGTGGCAACCTTTTCCATTCTGTCTTCCCACTCCTTATAGACAGTCTCATCTGCAACAAGGTTAATAGGTCCACTAGACTCAGATATCTCAGTGGTCCTTATAGCTTTCCTAGGTTTGTGGGTCTTTTTATGTTGATATGATGATGGAACAATGATTGGTTTCTTTATGATAGAGTTGAGTAAATGTGGATGTGGTTGGGGATCAGTGGGTTGTCCTGACCCTTCATCCATATCTACTTGATATTACAATAACTTTCATTCATTATCAATTGACCTCCCCTCAAATAAAGCTTCAGAGGTTAAGAATTTGCTCAGTAGTTGTAACTCTAATGATATCCTAGCAGTACTAACTTTGGCTCAGCAGTACTAACTTTTGCCTGGCAGTACTAATTTTTTGCCTAGCAGTATTAACCTTATAACTACTGGTTTTAACTTCAAACCTCATCAATCATTACTCCAACAAATTTTAGCTTTAAAGATTGAGTAATCTAATGCTAGCAATCAAAAAGTTAAATATGCTAACGTTAAATGCCTTTTTGAGAAGATCTGCAACATTATGGTCTGTGTGAATCTTGATCACTTGAATCAACTTCTTCTCGTAAGAATCTCTGATGAAATGGTGCCTAATTTCTATGTGCTTGGTTTTAGAGTGAAACACTGTATTCTTCACAATACAAATGGTACTTTCATTATCAATGTAAATCTTGGTATTCATGAAGTTAAACCCATAATCAAGCATTTGATTTTGAATCCATAACACCTGTCCAAAGCAATTACCAGCAGCAACATACTATGCCTTAGTAGTAGAATTGGCTACTATAGTCTGCTTCTTGCATTGCCATGAAATTAATCTCTTGCCAAGAAATTGACAACCTCTTGTTGTGGATTTCCTGTCAAGACTGGCACCAGCATAATCACTATCTGAAAAAGCCTCCAAGTCAAATGGTGAATCTCTAGGATACCAAAGGCCCAATTTAGGTTGACCTTTTAAGTATCTAAAAATTCTCTTCACAGCATGAATATGTGAAGTCTTTGGTGTAACTTGGAACCTTGCACAAGCACAAACAGCAAACATTATGTCAGGCCTAGAAGCTGTTAAGTACATCAATGATCCAATCATTGATCTGTATAAATGAACATCTACAGCTTCAGCTTCTTCATCCTTAACCAATGCCTTATTAGTCTCTATTGGAGTGCTTGCTGTCTTCATAGTGGCAAAATCAAACTTCTTTAATATTTCAGCCACATATTTGTCTTGGCTAATGAAGATTCCATCCTCCTTCTATTGTACTTGTAATCCTAAGAAGAAAGTGAGTTCTCCTATAGAACTCATCTAAAATCTCTTGTGCATCAAACCTTCAAACTCATCACATAAAGACTTCTTTGTGGACCCAAAGATGATATCATCAACATACACCTGTACTAACAAGATATCACATTTGTTCTTCATGAACTAGGTCTTATCTAATTCCTCTTCTAAAATCATTTTCAATAGTAGTTAGTATACAAGGTCTCATACTAGGCTCTTAAGAGCTTGGTGTAGACACATAAAAGCTTTTTCCACTCATAAACTTTAGGCAGGGAACTGTTGATCTTTTAAACCTTGTGGTTGGCATACACCATACCTCTCTTCAATGTCACCATATAAAAAGGCACTATTCACATCCCATCCGGTTCACAATAAACCACATTAAATAATGCATACACCAAATATAAACCTGATTACTATCTATCCTCAGCAACAGGATCAAAAAATTCATATAATCAATTCCTTCTTCTCATGTATAACCTTGTGTAACCTGATTTTGCATTGTTTTCTTTAACTTTACTATTCCTCTCTCAATCTTTCTTGTTTTCTATTGAACCCATTTGTTCGTTGTGGCTTGTTTGCCTTTTGGCAAATCTTTCCAATCTACAACTTCTAGAATCTAAACACCCTGTAGCAACCTCATTTTGCATCTGCTCTATCCAGCTTAGATCTGTCAAGGCTTCTGTCAACTTCTTGGGTTTTATTTATGAGAGAAAACAGGCAAATAAAAAGTTTTGATAATCATTGTGGTTGGTTCTTCTCTACTTGTTAATGTAACTGACCATAGCATGTTCTTCAGAAATCTTGGTCATCCTCCTTGTTTGAGTAGCTGAATTTATGTCTCCAATGATCTGGTCTTTAGGATGATCCTTGTGTATTCTGGTTGTGGGAATAGGACTGACATTCATGGTTGTTTCCAAGTTGTTAAGGTCAGCCTCTGCACCCACATCTTCATCATCATATGCACCACTAAAGATACCAGTATTTAGAAGATCAGTAGTATCCTCTAAATCAGGCATAAGAGGATTAGTTAGAAGATTATCAGCATTATCAAAACTTTGCCCAGCAGCACTAACAGATGAACAAACAGTAGAAACTCTGTTAGTGCTGGTAGCATAACCTTCCTTCTGTTGAATAAGCAAATTATCCAATTCAGCTCTAAAATCTTGCACATTCTGGTCACCTTCTTTATTTGAAGCTCCTCCTTCCTTCTCTTGACCATTTCTTTCACCCTTATTTGCTGGTTTTTCATTAGTCTTTTTACCAACATCATCAACAACTGCATCCTTTGAGCTTTGTGGACTATCATAAAGTAATGGTAGCAGAATATATTGTTGAGTAGGTACTGCATCAACATTATCCTTGATACCTGCATTCTTATTAGTTTGATTTCCTGTAGTAACTGGCTCATAATTCTTAGAGTTTATTAGTAAATCAATATCAAAGAGCCAATCTGGTCCACTCCCTGCAACATTGGGTTTGTTTTCAAGAAAGGTTATGTGCAGGTTCTCCTCTACTTTCCTAGTTCTAGTGTTAAATACCCTAAAAGCCTTGTTATTTATAGAGTATCCAACCAAGAACCCCTCATCAGCCTTCCCATCAAATTTGTCTAGGGGATCTAAGGTATTAAGAATGGTCACAGGACACCCAAAAGGTCTCATAAAACTTATACTAGGTGGTTTACCATGTAATAGTTCATAAGGTGTCTTGTTGTGAGGCTTGGTCACTAAAACCCTATTCTGAACATAGCAAGCAGTATTAACTGCTTCAGCCCAAAATGTAGTAGGTAAGAGTGAATCTGCTAGCATAGTCCTAGCTGCCTCTATTAGTGTCCTATTCTTTTTAGAACTCCATTTGTTTGTGTTGAGTTTCGGCAACATAAATTCCTCTCTTAATCCCTTTCATCCCACAGAACTAATTTATGTCATTATTTTTATAATTCTAGTTCCATATATAATCTATGATTTTAACCTTTTATTTATTTGTTTTCGAATGTCAGTTATATAAAAGTTTAAGGATCCCACTATCTCATCCTTAGTGGCCTAAAAAAAACCAACGTAAACCTACTAATCATCGTGACAAGCACAGGCAATATGTCTTGTGATTGATCTCCTTACAGAATGTTGGTTCCAATAACGATCCATATGCAACTTGTAAGGTCGGCTGGATAGGCTCACAAGCTTGGTCTTACTTGAGGCTTGTGTATGCTTTCCCTTTTGGAAATGCAACATAAGTATGGTTAATTTTCAAAAGATTTTGAAGGCATCCTCTTATATGATTTCCCATCACTAGTTTGTTCATAGTTTTAAAGTTTATTCTGACCAAGGCCTCCTTTGCAATATAAATTTAGACTCATCATTTGTGGCCTTTGCAAATAAACAAGTCAAACCTCCTGAAGGAAACAACATCTTTAGGATCAAAACTGTTCATGTTGTCTTGTATGCGGGACTTTAAGCAAGACTTGACTTTCATCAGTAGCTTAAAGTCAGGAGATAGAACAAGACATTCAGTCTCAGTAAAAAGAATACTATTTTTCTTGTCACACATTTGTGAACAAGAAAATGTTAAACTTTAAGTTTCTTTACAATGTTACATCTTAAAAGTCTAATTTACCTGTCCTAATTTTTATCCTTTTCTAGTAATTTTTCCTCCTTAGGACTACTCAATAATGTAACAAATCCACCATCAATTTCGTAATGTTGTCTTTATGGAAGGACTTCGTTTCTAGTAAATTTGCCTAGAGCATCACTGTCTAATACTCCTTGATCATGTAAGTATTATTGTGGATTAACCTGCACTCAAAATAATGAGAATTAGTTTCTCTTGGGGACCCAAGCATTATGAATGAGTTCTGCCTTGTCGATCAAACATAGTCAAATCTTTTTAAGCAGTATGATCCACTGTTCTTTGGAGTATTTATGGTCAATAACATTTTCTGTGGTCTCTAAATCCTACATGTATGGACACCTTAACAACATTTCCTAATTTCCATCTCGAGCGTACTAAACTACTGCTTTGACCAGCAATAGTACATTGTTACCTAGCAATATTAACTTTTTTATTAAAATTATTAGTTTTAGCTTGCTATTTTTGGTTATAGCCATTCCTTATGGTGAATGTGCTTTCTATAATTAAGAATATGTTATGGGTAAAGCTTCATTCACTTTTGGTTTAGGGGTAGCAATATTTAATAGGAGCTGAGGAGTACTAATGTTGATGTCATGCTCTGGAGAGCTTTGCTTAGCATCATTAACTAGCTTTGTCCTGACTTTGTTGCAACTACTGGTTGGAATCAAGATTCCTTTTTGGATGTGGGTGTGTTAATTTATTTTGGTGGTTCTCCCTCTGAGCATTGTTCTATATTGGTCTTAATTTCCTTTGACAGTAACCCTTCCCTTACTATTCAACACTTTTTTTCTACGATTTTATTGTCATGAAACATCACCGGTCTTTAGATTAAAATGGTTGAAACTTCCTCATACAAAACAAGCTTTTCTTTATCAAACTCAAAAACCGATTCTAGTTCTGAAGTCATCATCCCATTCAGTTTTTATTATCCTAGGACTTTGACTTTTCCTGGAACTTCTACTTACCTTGTTTGTTTTCTTATTATCAGGATTTTACATTCTCAACTGATTTGACAAAACAAGCTTCTTTATAAACTCAAAACCATTCTAGTTTCTGAGGTTCAATCATTCTGCATTCCAGTTTTTTCTATTATCCTAGGACTTTGACTTTTCCTGGGATACTATATCTTGCCTATGAGTGTACTGTTTTCCTTATTAACAGATTTTTACATTCTCACAGATTTGACAAATTAATTTAGTAAACTTGGTTTGTCTGAATCAGTTTTAGGTCTAAAACACACTATCAGTATCACTATCAGTGTTCATACTTATTCAATGATAGGAGCAATATGCCTAACTGTTTTAGGCTTTTTGCAACATTCATTACTAGTCTTAGATATTACTAGTTTTGTTTCACTTACTTTAGTCTTATGACAGAATAATCTATCCAACAATGCATAAGTCGCTAGGCGTCTGAGGCATGTAGTTCCCAGTTTAGGGAGGGGGAACTGCATGAAACCCTTCACCTGTTTTGAATCTATCATTTACTGAAACTATCATCCACATCACTTTCTTCTTACTGTTAAACTCTATGAACACTTTCACCTCTCATTATTTGGACTATAATAACCAAGGACCGTTTTGTCTTTAACACTTATTTGACTATTAATCAATTTTGTTAGATTATTTGATGATTCTTCAAAATTTTATAATTTAAGTTTCAAATCATCTTTCTCTTTTAAAGCTTCTTCTAACTAATTTTTAAGGTCTTTGATAG
Source organism: Tanacetum coccineum (assembly GCA_026074375.1). NCBI lineage: Eukaryota > Viridiplantae > Streptophyta > Magnoliopsida > Asterales > Asteraceae > Tanacetum > Tanacetum coccineum. The sequence goes on along the minus strand of BQNB010032528.1, from coordinate 5,986 downwards.
AAATAGCTTTTACTTGGACATTCTTACTTTAAAAATGAAAATCTTAGTTTTTCATAAACAGCTTCTTTTTTTATGAACAAATTTCATAGCCTCTACAATGATTCTAATCCCATTGTATAACCTATTTAATTTATAGATTAGATTTTATTAAGAGCTTCCAGTGTTGATACATTCTGGTTTTTGAAGGTTTCATATGATTTAAAAGCATCTTTAGAGCAAGTATGTACCTCAGAGTCTGAACTTGATGAACATTGGGATGTATAGGCCATTAGAGTAAAGTTTGTTAATGCCTCTCTTCAGCCTGAAAGCTCCAAATCATTAACCACAATATCCCATCTTGAACAACCAGGCATTTGTAGTAGATGTCATCATGGTGCATTCCTTCTCGGAGCATCTCTATTTTTTCCTGGATTCATGATGCCCTGCATTCTCTAGCAAAATGACATATCCTATACAGTGTGTAGCATTAAACCCTTTGTATGTCAAAGCTAACAGTCTATATGTCATTTAAATCCATATCCCTTCCTGTCTTCTTTATAAACCTCTTAACTCTCATGGTAAGCATTGTTACTTGCCATTTGAGATCCATTTTTTCAAGATCATCAGCATTAATCTGTTCCAAATCTTCATAGTCCAAATGTGGGGCATTGGACTGGCTAACAAATGAAAGATAAACATGACATCTTTAGCATATGTTGCAGTAGAAGCTTGATCTCTTAGTAGAACTCAGCAACAGAAAAACACTATGAGCAGTTTAACTATTTCATTAGTTCCCGCTAGAGTTAGCTAGGAAACAAAAAGCCACATTCTAAGAATTTGAGCTTGAACTTGATTTTCCTTTGATCTCAGATTCATATACCTTCAGATTTATTATATAAATCATCCATGCTCAATGTGTGTAGATCAATTTGTTTCTCATGATTAAAGCCAATATTGTTCCAGCTGATGGTAAGCTTTCTTAACACTTTAGATTTGTATCCTACCTGAGAGATACTTCACCATGGATTTCAAGTTTGACTAATAAGCTTTTGAACTATCACTTGTGCTTCATTATCCAGTCCTTCTTGACTTGAGGCAGCAAAGTTTTCATAATTTTGCTTGAGAATGGTCTTCTTCATTTTTCTTTGATTACTGTTGCTCCAAACATAATATTCTTGATCGCCTTCCCATAGGACTTTGCATCCTTTTATGGCATATTGAACTTTAGTAGATGTCATCAGGAATTGGCTTAGCATAAGAGTGCTTTTTGCTTTTAGTTCATTTTTCCTTGCTAAGCTTTTGTTCAGAGTATTAGAACGAATTGTAACTTTAGCGCCAGTACTAGCTGATGCAATGTGAAATGAATAACTCATTTTACTATTACCTCCCAAAGGGCATGATCGGTGAAAGTAAGGTATTGTTTTTTTCAATCTCTTGTCCATTAGAGCATTATCCTAGTTTTATGTACTGGAAGTTTAGTGCAGACACGATTGGGTAGTTTCTGACTTGTGGATTCCATATTCTTCTTTGATTATGAGATCTTGTGTAGATATAGTGTTCTTCTTATTCAAAAGTTTCTCAAACAAGCTCTAGAAGCTCTGATAACCACTGTTAATCCTTTTGAACATATCTTACATGCTTGTTAAAGCTTAGTTGTCTTTGGATAGATCCAAAACAACTATGTAGAACTAGACTGAGGAATATCATAAACTATGCGGATTCTAGTTTGTTAATGCAGAGAGACTAAGTAAGGTCAATGAAAACAGTTATACAAGATCTTACAAATTTCTATATATTGAAAACTATTTGAGTTACAAACTTAGCTCTATGATACTAAACATATGATAGCTATGCAATACTATGTAAAACTAATATGCAGACTGATATTGATCTATGCCTTGGTTCACCTTTTGTTACACTAAGGAAACCCTAATGGGTCTTAACAAAACGCTGTCAAGTGTTTAATGCATATCTATTCCTAATATATCTCATGCATATCACTTTAGCAGTACTAACTATATAACTAACAGTACTAATAAACTGACAGTACTAACATTTTGTACTAGCAGTAATAACTATATAACTAACAGTACTAATGACTTAGACTATTTTCTCTAATCTTCAGCAAGTGATCAAACTTGAACCAACATCATTAAGTGTTAGTAGCTCTAATTCCCAAACAAATTAAGACTGACTAAGATACTGCAGAAGTGATGATGAGGTGTTGTTTACTGTTGTGCTTGTCTAACTTAATTGCAAATTTAAAACTTGATATTGATGAAAACAAAAAGATTCAAAAGCAATTAAGGAACGCAAATACATCACTTGCTCAAGAACTGAAAGAGTGCAAATCTACTCTTGAGGAAACTAATGAGCACTTCTCGGGGATTTTTTGCAGTTCTTACTAGAACTCGAGATAGATTTTTTGTTTGAACTTCATGATAAGAGATCGTGCTGCGGACCAGCGCCCGTGGCAGTCGTTCGCTAGCCGTGGGGAGCGTGGGCCTAGTACACAATTCTAGACTTTCAAAGACCATACAATTGAAAATGACACTCTTGAACGTAAGTTAAAATAAACTCAAGAAGAATTAGCTCAAAAAGAACATGACATAAAAGAAGGTTTGAAATTAAAAGCCTATGAATTTCAGTTTTCAAAGAGAAACACGATGAGTTAGTCAAACAAAGTCTTTTAACAAAGTCACATTATGAAGGTCTTGTCAAAGAGAAAACAAAGGTAATAACGGATTTGAAACTTAAGGAAGAAAAAGGCATTGACAAAATGATTTCAATGGAAAAAAGCGAATAAAAGTTTGTGGAATGAAATTGTTTGCAAAAAGGATCAATCATTCAAACCATTCATATGTTAGCTCCCAAAGGCCCAACATTCAATGGTAAACCAACCTTTGCAAATCCAATGTACCTAAAAAAGGCTCAATATGAGAAACCATGTTTGTATGAGATCCCACATGACCAATCTGATCCTGCAAACAGACTCGTCCTCGATGGGGGAAGAGACTCTGACTCTTGAAAGAGAGAGTCGATCAAAATTGAATAAAGACTTAGTGCGACCTTATGTCTACACAAGCTAATATTGGTCTTTATGAAATTTTCAAACCAGTGACACAGGAATATAATGAATAGTTGGCACATGAAAATGAAGTCAGGAAAAAAATGTGGAGAAAATATTTTGTGAAATTTAACCCAAATATTTTCAAAAACATAGGTTTCTTACCTGTTTCAAAATCAATAAGTAAAAGTAAACAATGCTTACAATGTACGTCAAATAACATATAATTCACTTTAGAAGAACTGTTGAATCAAGCTTGGGAAAAGCATTCTCATAATCACTTTAGTGCCCCAACTGCTCTTGATATGGAGGTGCTAATAAAAACGTGTTTGATGCCTCTTGCCATAAAGACACAGAATGATAGTTTCGCCTGTGTTCGTGAACTTAAGCAAGAAATGCATGATGATTTAAAGTACGTTGGATCCTTTGAAAAAGAAATTAACGATCTTGAATCTGATAAAGCAGAATTTTTAAACATGTATGATATACTGTTGCAAGAATGTGTGTCTAATGATGTTATGTGTTCTTATTTGCATTCGTTATCTGATTTAGATGCTCACTCTGAATTGCAATGCTTATATCTTCATAAAGTGAAAGAATGTGAATGTCTTGCACAAAAGCTTTCAAAACAAACTGAGTCTGTTAGAAAAGAAGTTTATAATGAGCTTTTACGAAGTTTTGCTAAATTAGAAAAAAACTCAATTTCTCTTGAACTTGCTTTACAACAATGTCAAGAACAAATGAAATATGGGCACAGTTTGCAAAGAAAAAGCGCTCAAAATGGATTGCTGAAAGAGCGTGACAATATTTTAAAATACAAGTTTGATATCTACAATTGCAAGACAAGGGACATTGCCATAAGTGAGTTAAAGAAACTCATTGAGAAGAACAAGGATAAAGGTGTGTTTTGTGACACTATTGTTGAAAAACAATATTCAATCTTGGAGAAAACAGCCTTTGCAACCAATCAGAAATCAACCAGTGGTAAGACAACCAACTGCGTATAAATCTGAATGATCCCAATTGCCAAGACATAGGATTGCCTCCCAAGTTGGTGTGTCGCATGATTTGACAAAACAGTCCACTCCAAATCTTAGCCTCAAGTTAGGAAATAGTCTTTTGCTACGCCTTAGGATGACGATGCACTGGCCTTATAGGGAATTAGCCCAAAGCATGTGTCATTTTAGTCACCAAGGGAATTTGTAGGCTCAAATGACATGGTTCATAACTAACTAACTAGAGGTAGCTAAGACAAAAGGCAACATCTTCCAGAAGACAAAGCCTTGAATACCAAACCTAGTGTGCAACAATCTGCTATATTACCAAACACTGCTAATGGTAACAAACCGAAACTTAGGAACTTTAATCAACAACCTAGGAATTGGCCACCATCCATGAGTAGTCATGTATCAAATAAAACTGTTAACACAGCAGAACCACCTAGGAATCTAAAGACTTTCTTAAAGTCAAAAAGACTTGGCATGTCCTACAACAGCAAAACCAAAAAGTGCATTTACAATGAAAATCACGATGAGTGCATCTTAAAATACCTCTCAAAGGTGAATTCTCGTGCCTCTGCACAAAAAAAGGATGCACACTCCCATAAGACAACAAAGTGATATATGCCCATAGAAAAGAAATGTGATTCTAAGAAACATGACAGACAGATCCCCATAGGACAAAAGTTTTCTCCAAATAAGTCCTCTAATGTATATATGAAAACAACGCCTCCTAAGTCTTACATGGAAACCAACGGTAGAATCTTTACTCAGTTGGTCTAAGTGGATTCCTATTAGTAATGTCAGTTGAAACCCGTCTACAACTCGAATGATAGTGCTTCACCATTAGGAAAGGAAACACATAATCCTAAAACTATTATTTGTGCAAACTCTTCTTCATTGAGTGCAGGTACTTCAATGGCTTTCGAACCCATATCTTCAAAGGGTTCATCTAATGTAAATATTCTATCAATATCTTCTTTGTATAAACATTCCATTTTTTTAAAAAAACTTATGTTTAGAAATATTTTTGAAAAAGAAAATACAAAAATATAAAAATTCAAAAAGAAAAATACAAAATTAAAAAATCTCAAAAAGAAAATACAAAATCAGAAAAACATAAAATTTCCAAAAAGAATCTTCTCGACATGTCTCTTGGAATCGATAACATTTACGTACCTAGAAATGTTGATTAACATCGACACGGGCGTGTAAATGAAGTTCGAGCAAGAGTTTCAAATGCTTTCAAAACATGTCATTTCTATTTTTCTTAATGGCTTGTTATTAAATGACAGATAACAACCCGGTCCTCAAATAAAGGAAAGTGTGCAATCATGTACATTTATCCTCACAACGAGAAGATAACAACTTCTCGGACTTGAGCCGACACAAAAAGTCAATTCAAAAGACATTCAAAGTCTTTCGAGCTCAAGTAACATTGGTTTTTCAAAACACGTTGAACATAATTTTTCAAGAATTTCTCAAAAGGTTCTTCAAAATCTTTCAAAATTATGTGTTCGACACTCCCTCCTCATGCATCTTTCAAAAGTCGAATCATTTTTTATAAGTGAATCAATTTTTGAGGGGGAGCTTTTAAAACCAAGTTTTAATGCGTTTAGGCACATACTCACATGTCTATTTTGTGTGTCTAAAACATTTCAAAAATGTTTAAACAAATGAAAAAATGTTAAAATGTTAATAATATTTAAACAATCATTTTGTTAAAACATATACAAGTTGCTCAAACTCAATTTTACATGGAATTTACAAAGTCATAATTTTATTCTCTCAATTGGTGTAATATGTATGAAATTGGGGGAGAGCAAGAAGAAATAGTTCCACATAACTGATGCTGTAACAATTTTCTCCCCATAGAATTTTCAAGTCAAATTTTAATCACATGGTATTTCAAAAACTAAGTGAATTAGTATTTAAAATAAGG